>SJYW01012022.1:514527-560574 GCA_006410735.1 Raphicerus campestris | reverse complement strand
GGGGGGGGGGGGGGCAGGGGGGAAGGGGGGCTGCCTAAAAAACCCTTTCACTTAATTTGGCACTCAGGCAGCAAGAGGAACCAAGACCACCCAAGAAGGTTGCAAAAAGGTTCCTCAAGCATACAGGTAGCATACTCCAGGTTAGGCCACATGTTAGGTCAAAAAAAAACAAGCCTTAATATGTTCTAAAAGACAGTGTATACAAGGTATCCTCTCTGAACACAAAGGAATGAAAACTAGAACTCAATAACAGAAGGAAACTGGAAATTCCACAAATATGTGGAAATTAAAGAACATACTCCTAAACACAAATGGATCAAAGAAAAGTATCACAAGGAGAGTACTTTGAGACAAATGAAAATGAAAAATCAAAATATCAAAATTTATGGGATGCAGTTAAATTGGATCTGAGAGAGAAATAAATATACAGCTGTAAGTACATTAAAAAAGGCATCTCAAACCAACAACCTAATTTTACACCTTTGCTGTTGTTAAGTCGCTAAGTCATGTCCGACTCTTTACGACCCCATGCACGGCAACACACCAAGCTTCCCTGTCATTCACTATCTCCCAGAGTTTGCTCAAATTCATTTTATTGAGTCAGTGATGTTATCTAACATCTCGCCCTTTGTCACCCTCTTCTTCTTCCACCTTCAATCTTTATGTTTACACCTTAGGAACTCGAAAATGTTACTAAACCCAAAGCTGGCAGAAGGAAGAAATAATAGGATTAGAGCGGAAATAAGTAAACAGCTAGGCAAAAATAGAGAAAAATCAATGAAACCAAAAGATGGTTCTTTGATTTTAAAATTCACCAATTTTAGAAACACTGCCTAGAAAAACAAGAAAAGAATCAATTTACTAAAACAAAAAATAAAGTAGGCATTCAGTTCAGTTCAGTTGCTCAGTCATGTCTGACACTTTGCAACCCCATGAACCGCAGCAAGCCAGGTCTCCCTGTCCATCACCAATTCCTGGAGTCCACCCAAACCCATGTCCATTGTGTCAGTGATGCCATCCAATCAGCTCATCCTCTGTCGTCTCCTTCTCCTGCCCTCAATCTTTCCCAGCATCAGGGTCTTTTCAAATGAGTCTGCTCTTTGCATCGGGTGGCCAAAGTATTGGAGTTTCAGCTTCAACATCAGTCCTTCCAATGAACAGCCAGGATNTTTCTTATATGATATTGTACATGTTTCAATGCCATTCTCCCAAATCATCCCACCCTCTCCCTCTCCCACAGAGTCCAAAAGTCTATTCTATACATAAAGATCAATTTTTTTGTTTGATCTAATATTTCTGTCCCTTAGGCCATATCAGACACTAATGGCATGTTGCCATTCTTATACTTACTGGTTGCCATTCTTATACTTACCGTGTTGAATCCTCAAATTCAATCTTTCCCATACTGTTGAACATACAGATGATCTCACTGCAATTCATATTCAACCTAAAATTAAATACTTAGCATAAAAAGTATCCTAATGTAAGTTTATTACTTTCTCTAATAAAAATTAGCTAACATTAAAAACTCTGAAGTAGATGGTTAAACAATGGAAACAGTGTCAGACTTTATTTTTTTGGGCTCCAAAATCATTGCAGATGGTGACTGCAGCCATGAAATTAAAAGACGCTTACTCCTTGGAAGAAAAGTTATGACCAACCTAGATACCATATTCAAAAGCAGAGACATTACTTTGCCAACAAAGGCCTGTCTAGTCAAGGCTATGGTTTTTCCAGTGGTCATGTATGGATGTGAGAGTTGGACTGTGAAGAAAGCCGAGTGATGAAGATTTGATGCTTTTGAACTGTGGTGTTGTAGAAGACTCTTGAGAGTCCCTTGGACTGCAAGGAGATACAACCAGTCCATCCTAAGGGAGATCAGTCCTGGGATTTCCTTGGAAGGAATGATGCTGAAGCTGAAACTCCAGTACTTTGGCCACCTCATGTGAAGAGTTGACTCACTGGAAAAGATCCTGATGCTGGGAGGGATTGGGGGCAGGAGGAGAAGGGGACGACAAAGGATGAGATGGCTGGATGACATCACCGACTCGACTGACACGAGTCTGGGTGAACTCCGGGAGTTGGTGATGGACAGGGAGGCCTGGTGTGCTGTGATTTATGGGGTTGCAAAGGCGGACACGACTGAGTGACTGAACTGAACCGAACTGAGAAACTCTGAAAGAGCATTTAAACAACTTTTAAATTCATAAATCACACTTAATTTGGTTGCTAATCTGGGAAATATTTTTGACCCAAATTTTCAATTTATAATTGCTTATTTTAATAAATATAGGTTCTAATACATTTTTATACTTAATTTTATCAGACTCTTCTGAATTATAGATTACTTTTATATGAATTACAATTACTTACTTGGGAGAGTTCCTTAGTTTTAGAGAGCTGACTTGTGACAAGTCACTCTCAAATGTTAACTTCAAAGTCCGGATAATCTAGAATCAAAAGAGAAGTATTGCTCATATGTGCGTTTTGTTTTGTTATAAATACTATTGAAACAGAGTAAGATTTCAGAGGGAAAACTATACTCTTTAGGTATTTCATTAATGTGCTCAGGGTCTGATTTTAGGCAAGCAAAGGGAGGGATGCAAATTTCCCCAAAGAAATTTAAAATCTTTTGGAGGTGTGTATTAAGATATAACAACAAAAGGTAACAACTAATTAATAATGGGATACAGCTACATGATCAGGGGAAATTCTGATCACACTTGTTGTGTGCCTGCACTGCTGTCCTCAAATGTTTCTCTCTCTCTTTTTCTGCCTCCATCTTCCTAATGTGGCTAACAGGTGAAAACCAAATTTTACTTTTTTTTCTCCTCCTAATGTTTCATGTGTAATACACAGGAATAGACTACTACTGTTCTTGTAACTACAGCTAGATGGAGGCCTGGTCAAGTAAGACAGTTCAAAAACTTTAGTCATACCTGTCTATAAAAATAGAGTCCTATTTATTTTGCTACTCTTATTTGTTCTTTTTATTCAAGTGTCCTAGAAACAACTTTTGACTTAATATCATCCTATTTGTTCTCAAATTGTGTGTTATAAAGACTTTACTGCACTATTTCCCTAAGTGGTAAATAATAATAAAAGGTCAAACAAAGTTATTAATGTTTATCTTAGAATTTAAACACCTAAGAATTCTAAATTGATGCCAATAAAGTTAGGATAATCTGAAAAGCAAATTCTTGCAGTTAAGTCATAGATATCATATTTCAAAGCAGGTAAAGTAAGCTTCCATAGAAATAATTCACATTACAAACTATTAAAATTACCTGATTTAGGTCACAATATATCCTTAGAGAAGGTGCAGATTTTAATTCTCTTGCTATCTTCATAGCTGCATCCAAATCACTTTTTTTTGCTTCAATGTTGCTTTTAGTCACTATTATTTTTGATAAATAATTGTCTGTATTTCTTACTAACTCTTCACACAGGCTCTTCTTCCTTCATTTAAAATTAAGTTATTTTTCAATATTTTATAAGCAATTTTATAAAAGCAAATTTATCATAACTCAAAAGTGCTGAAAAGGTAATTTCAGTTTCATGAACTTAAATTGTAATATGGTTAATGAGACATTCAACTGAACTGAAATCTATTATAGTTGAAAGCTACGTATATGTAACCAGAGAAAAAGTAACTTTTGTAGAAGAATATAGTTATGTTCCAGATACAGGTGTCACAGAACTGCAGAGGTAAGACAAACCCTAGATGAATCTACCACTTTTAAAAGTAAGAGAATCCTGGCTATCTTGCAGTCACTTGTGCCATTACAAAGACATATCTGTATTCACTTCTCAAGAGGATTTACCTGCACATTTAAAAATTTCTTAGGCAGATACATGTTACATGAATTTGAAATAAGACTTTAAAACAGACTTCACCAAACGAAAACTTAGATATCAATTAACTATAATCTTCAAAGCTATCAATTATGAAACTGAAGAGTTGTTCTTTCATTACTCAAAAATTCTTTGTACCTATAGTGGAATTACTTTATTATGGAAATTAAGCTATTTTGTACCAAAAATTATTGTTCCTTTTATTCATCTTGTAAAAGAATAAAATGATTTCCTCAAATCAAATCTGGCCTCAAACAAGGGGAATTTGCCACACTGAAGAGTAATAAGAATGTGCCACGGGCTCTGCAAGGACTTCCCTGATAGCTCAGATGGTAAAGAATCTGCCTGCAATGCAGGAGACCCAGGTTCATTCTCTGAGTTGGGAAGATCCCCTGGAGAAGGGAATGGCGACCCACTCCAGTATTCTTGCCTGGAGAATTCCAAGGGCAGAGAAGCCTGGCGGGCTACAGTCCATGGGGTCACAAAGAGTCGGACACAAGTGAATGACTAACATACACACATGCTCTGCAGGTGAAGAAGTATTCCAAAGAATTTTTAGTAATTACATATACAATTTATGAAAATCATTTATTTAGGAGATAAATGGTCATTTTGATAAGTTTCAGATGATTCTCCCCAAAATTCATGTCCAGGGAATGATGTTAGCAAAATGGCAGACTAGAAGACTCAAAGTCCTTGTTCTTCAGTGGTGATGTCAAATGACAGCTAAGAATTGGTTACAATAACCTTCTAGAACTGGAGAATGGACAAAGGTATATAGCAATGATACAAATGTGCAGTGGAAAAAAATCCACTTTCTTTATCAGCAGGGCATTTCATTTCTTGTCCTTTCCCAGAGCTTTCCTCAGTGTGGTACAGTCCTGGTCTGGAGGCAGCAGCATACTTCCTGATTCCTTCCCTCCAAAGGGAGCATGCTGCTGCTGCTGCTAAGTTGCTTCAGTCGTGTGCGACTCTGTGCAACACCACAGACAGCAGCCCACCAGGCTCCCCCGTCCCTGGGATTCTCCAGGCAAGGACACTGGAGTGGGTTGCCATTTCCTTCTCCAATGCATGAAAGTGAAAAGTGAAAGTGAAGTCGCTCAGTAGTGTCCGACTCTTAGCGACCCCACGGACTGCAGCCTACCAGGCTCCTCCGCCCATGAGATTTGGGGATTTTCCAGGCAAGAGTACTGGAGTGGGGTGCCACTGCCTTATTTGCAATGTCCTACTTTGTGGTGGGGGTGCGGGGGGAGCGAGGAGGTGGTGGGGGCANGCAACACACCAAGCTTCCCTGTCATTCACTATCTCCCAGAGTTTGCTCAAATTCATTTTATTGAGTCAGTGATGTTATCTAACATCTCGCCCTTTGTCACCCTCTTCTTCTTCCACCTTCAATCTTTATGTTTACACCTTAGGAACTCGAAAATGTTACTAAACCCAAAGCTGGCAGAAGGAAGAAATAATAGGATTAGAGCGGAAATAAGTAAACAGCTAGGCAAAAATAGAGAAAAATCAATGAAACCAAAAGATGGTTCTTTGATTTTAAAATTCACCAATTTTAGAAACACTGCCTAGAAAAACAAGAAAAGAATCAATTTACTAAAACAAAAAATAAAGTAGGCATTCAGTTCAGTTCAGTTGCTCAGTCATGTCTGACACTTTGCAACCCCATGAACCGCAGCAAGCCAGGTCTCCCTGTCCATCACCAATTCCTGGAGTCCACCCAAACCCATGTCCATTGTGTCAGTGATGCCATCCAATCAGCTCATCCTCTGTCGTCTCCTTCTCCTGCCCTCAATCTTTCCCAGCATCAGGGTCTTTTCAAATGAGTCTGCTCTTTGCATCGGGTGGCCAAAGTATTGGAGTTTCAGCTTCAACATCAGTCCTTCCAATGAACAGCCAGGATTGATCTCCTTTAGGATGGACTGGTTAGTTCTCCTTGCAGTCCAAGGGACTCTCAAGAGTCTTCTCCAACACCACAGTTCAAAAGCATCAATTCTTTGGCACTCAGCTTTCTTTACAGTCCAATTCTCACATCCATACATGACTACTTGAAAAACTTTAGCCTTGATTAGACCTAGGACCTTTGTTGGCAATGTCTCTGCTTCTGAATATGCTGTCTAAGTTGGTCACAACTTTCCTTCCAAGGAGTAAGCATCTTTTAATTTCATGGCTGCAATCACCATTTGCAGTGATTTTGGAGCCCAGAAAAATAAAGTCTGACACTGTTTCCCCATCTATTTCCCATGAAGTGATGGGACCGGATGCCATGATCTTCGTTTTCTGAATGCTGAGCTGTAAGCCAACTTTTTCACTCTCCTCTTTCACTTTCATCAAGAGGCTTTTTAGTTCCTCTTCACTTTCTGCCATAAGGGTGGTGTCATCTGCATATCTAAGGTTATTGATATTTCTCCTGGCAATCTTGATTCCAGCTTGTGTTTCCTCCAGCCCAGTGTTTCTCATGATGTACTACTCTGCATAGAAGTTAAATAAGCAGGTTGACAGTATACAGCCTTGACGTATTCCTTTTCCTATTTGGAATCAGTCTGTTGTTCCATGTCCAGTTCTAACTGTTGCTTCCTGACCTGCATACAGATTTCTCAGGAGGTAGGTCAGGTGGTCTGGTATTCCCATCTCTTTCAGAATTTTCCACAGTTTATTGTGATCCATACAGCCAAAGGCTTTGGCATAGTCAATAAAGTAGAAATAGATGTTTTTCTGGAACTCACTTGCTTTTTCAATGATCCAGCGGATGTTGGCAATTTGATCTCTGGTTCCTCAACCTTTTCTAAAACCAGCTTGAACATCTGGAAGTTCACAGTTCACATATTGCTGAAGCCTGGCTTGGAGAATTTTAAGCATTACATTACTAGTGTGTGAGATCAGTGCAACTGTGCAGTAGTTTGAGCATTGTTTAGCACTGCCTTTCTTTGAGATTGTAATGAAAACTGACCTTTTCCAGTCCTGTGGCCATTGCTGAGTTTTCCAAATTTGCTGGCATATGAGTGCAGCACTTTCACAGCATCATCTTTTAGGATTTGAAATAACTCAAGTGGAATTCCACTGCCTCCACTATTTTGTTCATAATCAATTTTATAGAAACTAAAAAAATTTGAAGGCAATGTTATGAATAACTATGCCAAGAAACTGGATAACCTAGATGAAGTGGACGAATTCCTACGAACATACCACCTACCAAAACTGAATCATGAAGAAATAGAAAATCTGAGCAGATCAATAAAAAGTAACAAGATTGAGTTAGTAATCAAAAGCTTCCCCCACAGAAAAGCCCAGACCAGAGGACTTCACTGGTAAATTCTACCAAAAATTCAAACAAACAAAAAACAAACAAACAAACAAAAAACAAAAAAACAATTTCCCTCCAAAATACTGAAGAGCCACAGGAAACACTTTCCAACTTATTCTGAGACCAGCATCACCTTCATACCAAACCCATTAGAAAACACTACCAGAAAACTATTGATCAGTGTCTCTTATGAGCATTAAGTAAAAATCCTCAACAAAATACTAGCAAATTGAATCAGCAGAACAGTGAAAGAATAATACATCATGCCAAGTAGGATTTACTCCTGAAATGACGTATGAGTATCAATTAATGTTATACAACATATTAACAGAAAGAAGAACCCCCCCTCAACCACAAGATCCTCTCAAGTTATAGAGAAAAAGGATATGACGGTCTCAATACCCTTTCAGGATAAAAATACTCCAACGAGGAATTGAGGAAAACTACACCAATGTATAAAGCTTACATAAGAAAATCCCACAGCTAACATTACACTAGATGATGAAAGACTGACAGCTTTTCTTCTAAGGACAGTAGTAAGAAAAGGGTGTGAGAGTTTACCACTGCTACTTAATATACTGTTTTAAGTTCTAGCCAGAATAGTCAGTCAAAAAAAGACATAAAAGCCACCCAAATTGACAAATAGTAAGAAAGTGATGTCTTTTAACAGATGACATGATCTTATAGGTAAGAAAGAAAGAGAAGAAAGTGAAGTCGCTCAGTTGTGTCCAATTCTTTGCGACCCCATAGACTATAGCCTACCAGGCTCCTCTGTCCATGGGATTTTCCAGGCAAGAATACTAGAGTGGGTTGCCATTTCCTTCTCCAGGAGATCTTCCTGACCCAGAGACTGAATCTGGGTCTTCCGCATTATAGGTGGAAGACAACTGTGTCTAAGCCACCAGAGAAGTCTTATAATTAAAGATGTCACAAGAATAGTCGTAGGGCTAATAAATAAATTCAGCAAAGATACAGGATACAAAATAAACACAAAAAAAATCAGATACATTTCTACATACTAACAATGAACAGTCCGAAAAGGAAACTGACAAAACAATTCATTTTACGAAAAGAATAAAAAGAATACTGTACTCAGCAATAAATGTAACTGAGGCTGCAACAGACTGGTACATCTGCTGTATACTACATAACATTGCTGAAATTAATGAAGCCAAAATAAATGTAAAGGTCTCTTATAATCATGAACTGGAACACTTAATATTTGTTAAGATGTCAATACCCAAAGCAATTTACAATTCAAAGCCATCCATATCAACATTCCAATGATGCTTCATCAGAATAGAAAAATCCATCCTAAAAGTCACAGGAGATCTCAAGGGACTCCAAACTTCCAAAACAATCTTGAGAAAGAACAAAGTGGGAGAGCTTACACATCTTGACTTCAAAATTTGCTATAAAGCCACAGTAATTAAAACACTGTTATCCCAGCTGAGCTGTTTCAAATCCTGAAAGATGATGCTGTGAAAGTGCTACACTCAATATGCGAGCAAATTTGGAAAACTCAGCAGNTATTCTTTGCAGCCAAAGATGGAGAAGCTCTATACAGTCAGCTAAAACAAGACTGGGCTCTGATGGTGGCTCAAATCATGAACTCCTTATTGCCAAATTCAGACTTTAATAGAAGAAAGTGATGAAAACCACTAGACCAATCAGGTATGGCCTAAATAAAATCCCTTATGATTACATAGAGGAAGTGAGAAATAGATTTAAAAGACTAGATCTGATAGACTAAGTGCTTGATGAACTATGGATGGAGGTTCATGACATTGTGCAAGAGACAGGGATCAAGACCATTGTTAAGAAAAAGAAATGCAAAAAGGCAGAGATAAGTATTATTCCTCGATATTAATTAAAGGTTAAATAATTTCTCAAAGTTATATCTTTTCATGCAATTTTCATTCAAGGCAATAAGTTTGTTATTTTCTGTGTCCTTTGGTGCTTAATAGAGAAAAAATAAAGGCATATGTTCCCAGGTTTTAGCCAAATTTCTTAACAGCCAATTTAATCATACTTTATCTGTTCTTTTATTTCCTGGACTTGAAATAATGCACTGCTTTGCTGGCACCATGACAAATGACAGGATCAACTGGAGCAGTGTATCCATTATTAAATTAACTCTCATCAGTAATCAGCTTCTAAAAACACTCCTGGGAGAATAAAAGTTGTAATAGTTGACATGTAGTCCAAAAAAACCCAAATAAATGAAAAAGACCTTCAAAAAAACTACTACTTTGGTCAATAACAATTTAATAGGATTGTTAGGAAGGGTGCTGTCCTCAAGTTTCTAGGCTGCCAGTAGACATCAAAGGCATTTTTGAAAGCCTTTTAATCTTTTTTCTGTACCTGCTATTTCAAAGAATCATATGGTTCATTCTCATGTCCTTGCACTATTTTTTCCTAGCAGGGAATGTCCTTCAAAGATAATATGAGCCCCACCTCCATGAGACGGAGTAATAAGATGCATGTTTTTCTTTTTATAGCACAGAGGAAAAGTTCAGAGGAATTCAAGCATACATTGGTGGCAAGCTCTTCATATAATATTCAGAGCAGGAAATTACAAATAAGTGTAGTGAGGTTGCAGAAAGTCTACATGGGCATTTAGTAAGGTAATCTCAATTAAAGGAAAACACTTAGTAAAGGGCTTAGACACTTTCCATAGAGATTTTTCAAGAGAGCAACAGTTTTGTATCAAGATTTGTGAATATGGTTTAAGATTAAAAATAATTATGTATAACAGAGTACAGTATATCTCCTATTGATAATGGAGAAAGACTCAACAGGCAAATTTGAAATTGAGTTTTGGTTATCATATATTAAGAATGTTGTTGTTCAGTTGCTAAGTTGTATCCGACTCTGCATCCACATAGACTGTAGCACAGCAGGCTTTCCTGTTCTTCACTGTCTCCTGGAGTTTGTTCAACTCTTGTCCTTGGAGTCAGTGATGCCATTCAACCATCTCATCCTCTGTTTCCCGCTTTTACTCCTGCCCTTAATCTTTGCCAGCATCAGGTTTTTTTCCCAGTGAATTGGCTGTTTGCATCAAGTGGCCAAAGTATTGGAACTTCAGTTCTTTTAATGAATATTCAGTTCAGTTTTGTTCAGTTGCGTCCAACTGTTTGGCACTCCATGAATTGCAGCGCTCCAGGCATCCCTGTCCATCACAAACTCCCGGAGTTCACTCAAACTCACGTCCATTATGCCATCCAGCCATCTCATCCTCTCTCATCCCCTTCTCCTCCTGCCCCCAATCCCTCCCAGCATCAGAGTCTATTCCAATGAGTCAACTCTTTGCATGAGGTGGCCGAAGTACTGGAGTTTCAGCTTTAACATCATTCCTTCCAAAGAACACCCAGGACTGACCTTTAGAATGGACTGGTTGGATCTCTTTGCAGTCTAAGGGACTCTCAAAAGCCTTCTCTAACGCCACAGTTCAGAAGCATCAATTCTTAAGTGCTCAGCGTTCTTCACAGTCCAACTCTCATATCCATACATGACTACTAGGAAAAACCATAGCCTTGACTAGACGGACATTTGTTGGCAAAATAATATCTCTGCTTTTGAATATGCTATCTTTTGGTCATAACTTTGTTTCCAAGGAGCAAGTGTCTTTTAATTTCATGGCTGCAATCACCATCTGCAGTGATTTTGGAGCCCCCAAAAATAAAGTCTGATATTGTTTCCACCGTTTCTCCATCTATTTTCCATGAAGTGATGGGACCAGATGCCATGATGTTAGTTTTCTGAATGTTGAGCTTTAAGCCAACTTTTTCACTCTCCTCTTTCACTTTCATCAAGAGTCTTTTTAGTTCCTCTTCACTTTGTGCCATAAGGGTGGTGTCATCTGCATATCTGAGGTTATTGATAGTTCTCCTGGCAATCTTGATTCCAGCTTGTGCTTCTTCCAGCCCAGCATTTCTCATGATGATTCTGTATATAAATTAAATAAGCAGGGTGACAATATATAGCCTTGACATACTCCTAGATAGGTTTATACTTAAATTCAGTTTAAAATACTAACTCTATTACCCAGGAATTTTTATTAGTTCCTCAAAACAGGAAGAAGGAAAGAATGTTCTCCTATAGCTATAATATATAGTAATACAGTGGTAATAAAAATACATTAATGTGCTGCACCTGCAGGCAAAATCCTGCCCATATTGATGGAGCTGGCATGTTTATGGACTGTAAAAGAGGCAATTCATTAAGTATTCTTTCAGTGGCCAAATCTCAAGTTTGTTTTGCTAATAGTCTTACTGTAAACTGAATATTTATGTCCCCTCAAAATTAACACATTACAGCTTACTTACCAATATGATGGTGTTCAGAGGTAGAACTTTTGGGAGGTTATTAGGTCATGAATGTGTGTTTGAGACTTGTGTCCTTATAAAATAGACTTCAAGAGCTTTATTCTTCCTCCCAGAATGTGAGGACATACACATAAAACAACTAAAATGAGTTGTAAATGCTGGGATCTGGCAGAAGTGCTATTGAGACAACAGGTACTCAACAAGAAATAGAGTTCAGCATGGAATAGGAGGGGAGCAGTGATAAGTANACGTGAGTCTGAGTGAACTCCGAGAGATAGTAATGAACAGGGAGGCCTGGCATGTTGCAATTCATGGGGTTACAAAGAATTGGACACGACTGAGCGACTCAACTGAACTGCCAGAAGAACAGACAGATGGACCAATGGAAGAGAATAGAGAGCCCAGAAATAAAACTTCACAAACATGGTCACTGAGTTTTGACAGGAGTCCCAAGACCATTCAATGGAAAAAAAGAGACCCACCACTGCAACAAATGGTGCTGGGAAAACTGGATATCCATATGGTAAAGAATGAAGCTGGAACCTTCCTTTACACTATATACAAAAAGTAGCTTAAAATGCTTCAAAGATCTATATGTAAAAGCTAAAACTGTAAAACTCTTAGAAGAAAACACAATTGGACAAAGTTTCATGATTGAAGATTTGGCAACAATTTCTTGGATATGACACCTAAACACAGGCAACAAAAGAGAAATAGATAAATTGGACTTCACAAATTAAAAACATGTTTGGATCAAAGAATGCTATCAAGAGAGTGAAAAGGAGGGATTTGCCTGGTGGTCCAAGGCTAAGACTCCAAATGCAGGAGACCTGGGTCCAATCTCTGGTTGGGGAACTGGATCCCACATGCCACAACTAAGTCCTAGCACAGCTAAATAATTTAGTTCAACAATAACAACAGACAACCTATGGACTGGAAGAAAATATTTGCAAACTACATGACCAACAAAGGCTTAATTTCTAAAACATACAAACAGCTTATACAGCTCAAAAAAATTTAAAAAATGGGCAAAAGACCTAAACTGACATTTCTCCAAAGATGGTCAACAGGCACATGAAAAGATATCCAACATCACAAATTATTAGAAAAATGGAAATCAAAACTACAATGAGATATCCCACTTCCCACAAATCAGAATGGTCATCATCAAAAAGTCTACAAATAAATGCTAGACAGTGTGTGGAGAAAAGGGAGCCCTCCTATACTGTCAGTGGGAATGGAAACTTGGTGCATTCACTATGGAGAACAGTATGGAGGTTTTATAAAAAACTAAAACCAGTAACCATACGATCCAGCAATCCCATGCCTGGGCGCATATCCAGAAAAGATGAAAACTCTAAAACTCAATACATGCACTTCAATGTTCAAAGTACTCAAAGGAACAATATTTACATTAACTAAGACTAGGAAATAACTTAAATGGATAAAAAAGATGTGATATATGTATATGATGGAATATGACTCAGCCATAAAAAATTATTAATCAATGCCATTTGCAGCAACATGGATGGACCTAGAGAATATTATACTTACTAAAGTCAGACAAAGAAAGACAAGTGTCATATATCACTTTTATGTGGAATATAAATGAACTTACTTACAAGTCAGAAACAGACCTACAGACATTTAAGGGTAGAAGGGACAAATTAAGCATTTTGGATTAACATATACACACTACTATATATAAAGTAGCTAAAAAACAAGAACATACTGTACAGCACAGGGAATTATTGGCAATATCTTGTAATAACCTATAATGAAAAGAATATATATAACTGAATCATTCTGCTGTACACCTGAAACTAATACTGTAATTCAAATTTAATTCAAATTCAAACTAATACTGTATTTCAATAAAAAAATTTTAAACCACAAACAAAAGGCAAGCCACAGGAATAAGAGAAAATATATGAAAACAATACATCTCATAAAGGACCGATATCCATAATGTATAAAGAACTCCTACCCCATCAGTAACAAAATAAACAGTCCAAAAATGGGCAAAGGACTGGAATACATATTTCTCCAGAGAAAATACATAAATGGTCAACTAATAAGCACATGAAAAGATGTGCTCCACAATACTAGCTATCATGGAAATGTAAATCAAATCCAAAATGAGATACTACTTCACATCCTCAAAATGGCTATTATTTTCAAAAAAGAAAATAAGATGTTGGTGAGGATGTGGAGAAACTGGAACCTCTGAGCACTGTTGGTGGAAAAGTAACATGTACGGCCATCACAGAATACAATTTGATAGTCCTTAAAAAGTTAAACATAAAATTATTGTACGCCACTAAACTATATATTTTTAAATTTCAATTTTATTGGACTATAGTTGATTTTCAATGTTATATTAATATTAGTTTAATGTTATTAACTAATATTAATATTAGTTTCAGGTATACAGCAAAGTGATTCAGTTATACATATAATATTTTTTTTAGATTCTTTTCTCATATAGGTTATCACAGAATACTGAATACATTTCTCTATGCTATACAGCAGTTTCTTATTTATCTTATATATAATAGTGTATGTTTATCTCAAGCTTCTGATTCATCCCTCTCCCCACCACTAAACTGTACACTCTTAAATGGTTAAAAAGGTAAACTTTATGATGTATATTTACCACTATTAAAAACATTTAAGATGCATGCACATGACTTTTCACCTTTAAACACCAATACTTTGGCCACCTGATGCAAAGAATTGACTCATTGGAAAAGACCCTGATGCTGGGAAAGATTGAAGGCAGGAGGAGAAGAGGACAACAGAGGATGAAATGGCTGGATGGCATCACTGACTCAATGGACATGAGCTTCAGCTAACTCCAGGAGTTGGTGACAGACAAGGGAAGCCTGACGTGCTGCAGTCCATGGAGTCACAAAGGGTTGGACATGACTGAGCAACTGAACTGAACTGACCTATCACTTAGATACTATAAATACCAAATGTGAGATACCATAAATATCAAGGAATAAAGAATATCAACTGATTCATTCAGAGTGATGAACCTATGTTCTGGGCATTCCAATTAGAAATTAAAAAAAGAAACAAGAGTCAAACAGACAAGCACCATTTCTAAATACCAATTTATCACAACTTTTATGAATCTATCTCTTAAAATGCAAAACGTGATTAAAGATTACTTGAGATCATATATACCAACATTTTTAAAAAGGATGGATATGTAACAGTATGGTATATGTTTAGAAAAATCATTATTATTTGCTCTTGATGCAAATAAACAAATAAAAAAATGATGGCATTATGTACACGAAAATATATGTTTGCATTTTCCCAAGTATGTGGAATTCTACAACAGGATTTAGAAATAGACAGCATTTTTCTGTGCTAACTGCTTTAAGAAAGAAATTATTTAACAGCTTTGGGACCAGAACGCAAATAGCTTAAATAAATAATTTTTGTTCATTTCGAAGCTGTAAACATCAGCTTGTAAGGGAACCACCCACTACCTTCTAAACTTGTTTAAAATCTAATTTTTTTCAATCTATGCAGGGAAATAAAATGACAAGTTGATGTTAAAAGCTTCAGTTGCACTGAGTCCTGTCTNTTCGAAGCTGTAAACATCAGCTTGTAAGGGAACCACCCACTACCTTCTAAACTTGTTTAAAATCTAATTTTTTTCAATCTATGCAGGGAAATAAAATGACAAGTTGATGTTAAAAGCTTCAGTTGCACTGAGTCTATATTTTTAACTTATTACCTGGAATCAAGAGAAATGAAAAGCTGATCAAACTGCTTCTCCAGAAGCTCTTTAAGACAGACTGTCTCCTCTTTTGTTTGACTGTGTATGTGTTCAAGCATCTGGGAAAAAGATAATGCAAAGACCTAATTTGTTATTTTTATTTTGTGGGAATTGTGTTATTCAACATAATTTTGAAAAGTAAAAGGTACTTTTTGGACTCTTCAAAATAACAACAGAAGAGATCAAATGATAAAAATGGGAAAAATCACATGATCAAACTTTAAATCTTTGTTCTTGTCAGCAAAATCACATCTTTGTTAGTACTTTGTACTGATAAAACTGGCAAAAAGGACTAGAAAACCCACTAAGTTTTCTGAACTTCTCATCACTTTTACTCAGTATAGGAAATGGATCATTTTGGATAACTAAGTTTCTCTCTGGCAGGATTCCTTAAATTTATAAAAACTTAAAATATAACATTAGGGGCTTCACTGGTGGTCCAGTGGTTAAGATTCTGCACTCCCAATGCATGAGGGCATGGGTTCGATCCCTGGTCAGGGGACTAAGATACTGCATGCCACACACTAAGGACAAAAAAATACCCTATATACATATGCACACACACATATTTTAATTAAAATGTTAACTATTCCACAAATTTCCTTGTATTTTAAACAAAGACTCATTGCTTGAGATCTGTGATCTTTTTTTCTTTTAATCTTTCCTTTTTGAAATGGTAATGTCTATCCTATGCCTGCTCAACAAATACATTAATATTTTAGAAGTAGATAATTTATTAGTTTCACACATTCACAGCTGGACAGGAATTTTGCCCCAGCATGATTTATACCCTGAATCTCACCCATACCTGATTTAGAAGATACTCAGATGAGATTTTGGACTTAGATTTGATGCCAAAATTGGTTAAAATTTGGGGGGATATGAGATGCAGTAAATGTATTCTGCAAATACATATGTTGAACTCTTAAATTCTATGTTAGCTACAATCTTTTGAATGCCTTGGTGGTGAATTTGCTGTTGGTAGGTGCAAGGAGCTTGTTCTTTGTCGATAAATGAGGGAAGTCTCTCTCTTGGGTTGATGGACCAAGAAAGAAAAGAATCTAAAAATCTGTGTAACAGTATACAGCCAAATAATGAGCAGTGTAAGAATAGTGAGCTGCAATGCTTACAAGACAAAAAAAATTCAGCTCACAGCAAACAGAAATTATAGCTCCTTAACAGAGCTTCAGTTTCAGCAGGCTACCAACACAAATGGTATGAAACTAATCCTAGGAGGCCATGAGTTTTCCATTCTTTTTTATGTTTTTCTCTCACTGGATTATCATATGTAAGCTCTACCTATCATGCTAAGCTCTACTACCTTCAGTGATATATGTTAAAAGGGAACATGTCTTAATTTAGAATACAATGTAATTATCCAGAAAGCTTACTTTTACAGCAATACTTAATTGTTCAAAATTTTGGCCTGCTATCTTCAATGCTTCATCAATCTCTTCCACAGTTTTACTTTCCTAAGAAGGGAGAAAGGAACCACATACAAATACAAAATATAAAAACAGATGCTTAGATAGACTGTAACAGTTGGAAAAACATCGAGCTTCCATTTTGTTTACAAAAGCAACCTAGATCCATTACAGCAATCTGAAAACATGCAACAATGAACATTTTAGAGTTTTGCTGATAGTATTCCAGATTTCTTTTTTTTAGGTATCTTTCTGAAAAATTGGGATTATGTCCTATAACCATTTTGCAACTCAAAACTACCTGAAAAAAATTATCATGATCATAAATAATACATGTAAACAGTAATAGTTTTTAAGAAAATGAAGATTATAATCAGGCTATGTTAAGATTTAAACACTGGCGACTTCCCTGCTGGTCCAGTGGTTGGGAGTCTATGCTACCAATGCAGGGGGTATGGGTTTGGTCCCTGGTTGGGGAACTAAGATCCCGCATGCCGGGTGGTGTGGCCAGAAAAGGAAAAACAAACAAACAAACAAACAAAAAACCACTAAAATTAACATACAGAAATTCCTTGATAAAAACAAAAGAAAATGCTTATGGGGAAAAAAAAAAAGATTTAAATACAGAAGACAGTGCTCTTTTCTCCCCCAGCCCATCAATAATCTCCTTAATGAAATGACTTAATATTCCACTCAACGGCACTTTGGAACTTGTTCTGTTTCTAACCTTCAATTAAAATAATATATTATTTAAAGTTATCAAAAGCCATAACTGATAAAATTCAATCTTCCAACAAGAATTACATCATCATCAGTAAGTGCCACTAGGTCTTTTAGTTTTCATTAAAATAACTGGAAAATCATACTTAGAATTTGGAAACTTTTATCTTATACAAGTTTCATAAAATCTGAATTCAATAACTAGGTTCAAAGGGAATACAGGTAAATATCAAGAGCACTAACAGCTGATCAAAGGCAGAATGTGTTGACTTGGAAAGAAAACAATTGTTGAGGCATAGTTTAGAATAAAATAAGAGACTGAAGCAAGGAGTGCAGGTTTACCTTTAAACTTCCCAAAAGAATCTGAATTATAGGACCCTTGAGAGCACAGGAAAGTCAAGCTACTTGAGAAAAGTAAAAATGTTAGGCTTCATCTCACTTCATGAATTACATTTCTCATACCTCTGTTACAGCTGATGGGTTCAAAACAGTCCTGGGTGTGGAGGCTGAATGTTCCAAACCAACAGTTTGTTGATGAGCAGTCTTTTCAAAGTCCTGAGAACAATTCCTCATCCTGGAAAATGTCAAGTACATTATTCTAAGTATCAACATTAATACAATGGTTTTAATCTTCTATTTTGATTTTTACCCTCTATTAAAAATAATTCTTATGATGATTTATAAGGACATTTACAATGAGTTCTCAATTATCTATGAAAAGCAAAGAGAGGAAAATCATCACTAGACACGTTTTCATATAAAAGCTAACTTTAAACAAGAATTCAACTTCTTAACCAACTCCTAAAAATAATAGCTTATAGTATAAATTGTGCTTAATTTCTTAATCCTTTCTCCTTCCCTGATATTTTTTGGTAGTGATGTTGATAATCACTCAACTGTCTTAAGCTCAATTAAAGTAAGTAAGTATATACACAAATGGCAGCTAGTAAAAAATGTACTTATAGGCCTGGCTAATGAGGTAATAAATTACCAGGTAATTTCAAATGAAAAGCAAGCTGCATTTCTTGTCCATAGATGATAGAGTTTTTGCCTATTTTTTATCTTCATATCCCTATGCTGGCTAGCACACTGTGTTTGGTGAATAAGTTAATCATAGGCTAAAACAGCTTATAGAAGAAACTATGATGACTGAATGTTACTCTTGTAGGAAGAAATGATAAAGTAATTTTTAAACATTCGATTACTTAAAAAGTGGATATCCATGTTCTTGAAAACATGTGAATGCATTTGCCATAAGGAGTCCATCATTCAATTCCTGTTTCAAAGTATTAAAGAAAAATCAGGAAGGCAATGCATCATGTAACAAGGAACACTTCTATTTTAAAGCATATCACTATTTAAACCAAACTCTACTGAAATTAGGAAATAGAGTTTTTAACCTAAGTATACTTGACATGGATTTGAAAACTGGCAATTTGGAAAAAACTGGGATACCTAAAACAGACTCATCTACTTATGAAAGTAAAATTTCACTTTACAACCATATTTGACACTACATGCATCTAGACAAAAGTACAATCTGATTTGGCTTTCATGTTTTAAAAATAAGAAAGCTTCATAAAGAAATTCCAGATTTCTGTTTTGTCTTGAGAAGGATAACCTGGCACCACTGTGATGTCTTAACACGTAGCAGAAAGTGGCTAGAGCTGAGTAGGGGCACCCTCCTCTGAAGTGGGTGCACAATCCTTGAAAGTGAAAGTGAAGTCGCTCCGTCATGTCCAACTCTTTGCAACCCCATGGACTGTAGCCTATCAGGCTCCTCCGTCCATGGGATTTTCCGGGCAAGAGTGCTGGAGTGTATTGCCATTTCCTTCTCCAGGTGATCTTCCCGACCCAGGAACTGAACCCAGGTCTCCCACATTGCAGGCAGACGCTTTACTGTCTGAGCCACCAGGGAAGCTCTGAAGTGGGTGCACAACCCTTAGCACTCTTTAAAAAAAAGTCAGCCTCCCTCACCTGGTAAGTCAACTGCTAGATTCCTGAAGAGGTCCCAATTGTTATGGCCACTGACTCACATGGAGCCACAAAGATTCCTAAAGATTTATTCTAATCATTTCACTCAGAGGTTATGGAGGAAATGATTGATGGAATGCAAACAGAGGAGGTGGGAGCAGTACTGGCATTCAGTGAGCCTGAGTTCTACCTCTGGCTCTATCAATAACCAGTAAGTAGACTTTAGCTAAGTGGCTTATTTTCTAAATAAATAACTGTTCTGTTGGTTTCTAAGCACCCATTTAAACCTGGACAGAGGACCTGCAGCAGTAATGTGAAAAATCAGGAATGCTAGCCTAAAGGATTTTGGATTTTATCGGATAGGCCATGAAGAACCACAGAGCAGCAAAGAATCTGGAAGAGCTGAGGTATCCAAAAGAGACTAAAAGAATTAAGTAGGGTGAAGAAATGGTAATTGTGAATTCTGTTTCCCCTCACTTTAACTGAGGACATACTAATGCTGCTTCTTTAGGAGTTGGATTCTTCACTTAACAGCTCAGACAAATTATAAACTTAAAGAGCATTCTGTAAACAATGCATTAGAGATACTGATATAAGAATGACCTTTTATCAATAACTCTAAAATAACTTTCAAAAATACAATGAATTTTAAGTATTAAAATAAGTGCACATGGAACATACTTTTTAGGCTGCAATTTTTCCATAAATGAATCTTCTTTAATACATCCATCTATTGGGCAGTATTCTTGTTTTGTATTTATAGTTGTAGCAACCTTAGGACAAAAGATTAAAAACAAAAATCCAAAAAATCATTCAGTAAATTGTTTATACAGAATTCAAAAAAACTAGTGTGCTATTCATAGAAAAATGAAAACATCCTTACATCATCTTTAAGTCAAAGAAAAACATACGTAAGTGACATTTATATCCTATTTTAATTTTTGAGGAAATCGGTAATTTGGCAACTATCAACCAAACAGAACTAAAAATAAATAAATAAACAGAACTAAAATATTTTCAGTTCAGTTGCTCAGTCATGTCCAACTCTTTATGACCCCATGGACTGCAGCACGCCAGGCTTCCCTGTCCATCACCAACTCCTGGAGCTTGCTCAAACTCATGTCCATCAAGTCAGTAATGCCATCCAACCATCTCATCCTCTGTCGTTCCCTTCTCCTCCTGCCTTCAATCTTTCCTAGTATCAGGGTCTTTTCCAATGAGTCACTTCTTTGCATCAAGTGGCCAAAGCTGATGTTCAGCTTCAACATCAGTCCTTCCACTGAATATTCAGGACTGACTTTCTTTAGGACTGACTGGTTTGTCTCCTTGCAGTCCAAGGGACCCTCAAGCGTCTTTTCCAACACTACAGTTTAAAAGCATCAATTCGTTGGCACTCAGCTTTCTTTATACTTAACCACACTTCTAAAGGAAATTCTTGGGAGCATTACTTTAAAATTTTACTGTGAAGTTTTTTACAATGCTATCTTAGGGTATGTCCAAAACTATAAAATACTTGGGAATAAATTTAATAAGAAAAAGATAGGAGGCGGTCCTAAGATGGCGGAGGAATAGAATGGGGAGACCACTTTCTCCCCCACAAATTCATCGAAAGAACATCTGAATGCTGAGCAAACTCCACAAAACCACCTCTGAATGCTGGCAGAGGAAATCAGGCACCCAGAAAGGCAGCCCATTGTCTTCGAAAGGATGTAGGACAAAATATAAAAGACAAAAAGAGAGACAAAAGAGTTAGGGATGGAGACCCATCCCAGGAAGGGAGTCTTTAAAGAGAAGTTTCCAAACACCAGGAAACCCTCTCACTGGCGGCTCTGTGGGGAGGTTTGGAATCTCAGAGGGCAATATAACTGGGAGGAAAAATAAATATATAAATCCCACAGATTACGTGCCTAATGGCAACTTCCAGCAAAGACGTAGCCCAAAAGCTTGCATCCACCACCAGCAAGCGGGGTGGGGGTGGGGGTGCCTGAACAGGGAGGAGCGGGCTGCATTGCTTAGGGTGAGGACCAGGCCTGAATGCCCTGAGGGCAATTTGAGGAAGCTAACGTGAGATAGCAACCCAAACTGTGGGATAGCCAGAGAGAGAGTGGAAAAAAAAGAGAGAGAGAGAACTATCCCGTGAAAAGCCCCTAACCTAAGGCACTGCAGGCCCGCTGACAGAACAAAGAACTGAGAGAATACCAGAGAAGAGCTAGCCGGCTGCAGAACAGCACATCCCCCACTGGAGGCAGGTGGGCGGCAGCCAGAGCCAGAAAGGGGCAAACTAGGCCCCAGAGAGGGCATCCCTTACCAAACTGCGAGCAGGCTTCCAGTTTCTAACCAAGACTTCCTGGGATTCTGGACGGTTGACATCCGCCAGGAGGGTCGCAGCCAGAGATCAGCTCCCCAGAAGAGATACATGGCATACCTGAAATGGTGCACCAGCTGCCACCCAGTAAACCGAGCGGCTGGGACCGGGGCGGTGATAAGATGTACCACACCTAAGGAGAGTGCACTTGCCAAACCCTAGTCACCTGACCTGTTCAGACCTGGGAAAGGCACAAAATGCAGGCCCAAACGAGTCTGCGCCTTTGTGGAGTACCCAGGATCCTGAACCTGAGCAGCTCAGACCTGAGAAGTGCATGCAACCCAGGGCCTGCATTAGACAGTTCCCTTGCAGAGCAACTTGGAGCCTGAGCAGTGTAGACTGGCAAAGCACACACACCCCGAGTGGGGGCAAACCCAGTGTGGCCCAGGCACTGCGAGCACTCCCCACACAAGCCAGTGATATTTGTTTGCAGTGTTCCTCCCTCCCCACAGCAGACTGAGAGTGAGCCTAAATAAGTGACCACCTTCGCCCCCTTGTGTCAGGTCGGAAATTAGATACTGAATAGACTTGAAAACAGAAGAAGCCAAAATAAACAGAGGGAACCTGGAAGCGACAGGTGCAATAGATTAAAACCCTGTAGTTAGCACCGATTACACTGGAAGGGGCGTACAGATCTTGAGAAGTATAAGCTGGAACTATCTGCAACTGAACTGACCCCACACTGCCCACAACAGCTCCAGAGAAATTCCTACGTATATTTTTACTGTTATCATTTAAAAAAAATTTTTTTTAATTTTAAATCTTCTTCTACTTCTTTAATTTTCATTTTTATAACCTATTACCTTGTAAAAAGACACTATTTAAAAAGCAAACTTCATATATATTTTTTATAATTTTTGTGATTTTTTTTTTAATATTGTATTTTTGAGAGTTTAACCTCTAGATTTTCTAACCTTTGCTTTTTGGTATTTGTTATCAATTTTGTACCTTTAAGAATCAAATCTTCAGTATCCATTTTTACTTAGGAGTGTGATTACTGGCGTGATTACTCTCTCCCCCTTTTGTCTCTCCTTTTTCTCCCTTAGGTCACCTCTATCTCCTCCCTCTCCCTTCTCTTCTCTTCCCAACTCTGTGAATTTCTGTGTGTGTTCTGGGCTATGGAGAACACTTAGGGAACTGATTACTGCCTAGATCTGTCTCTCTCCTTTTGATTCCCCCTTTTTGCTTCCTGGTCACCTCTATCTCCTTCCTCCCTCTTCTCTTCTCCAGGTAACTCTGTGAACCTCTCTGGGTGTCCCCCACTGTACAGAATCTTTTCACCATTAACCTAGATGTTTTATCATTGGTGCTGTATGGATGGAGAAGTCTTGAGGCTACTGTAAGAATAAGACTGAAATCCAGAAGCAGGAGGCTTAAGCCTAAAACCTGAGAATACCAGAGAACTCCTGATTCCAGGGAACATTAATTGGTAAGAGATCATCTAAAAGCCTCCATACCTATACTGAAACCAAGCACTACCCAAGAGCCAAGTTCCAGAGCAAGACATACCATGCAAATTCTCCAGCAACGCAGGAACATAGCCCTGAGCTTCAATATACAGGCTGCCCAAAGTCACACCAAACCCAGAGACATCTCAAAACTCACTACTAGACACTTCATTGCACTCCAGAGAGAAGAAACCCAGCTCCATCCACCAGAACCACGATGCAAGCTTCCCTAACCAGGAAACCTTGACAAGACACTCATCCAACCCCACCCACAGGGAGGAACCTCCACAATAAAGAGGAACCACAAATCGCCAGAATACAGAAAGGCCACTCCAAACTCAGCAATCTAAACAAGATGAAAAGGCAGAGAAATATTCAGCAGGTAAAGGAACATGATAAATGCCCACCAAACCAAACAAATGAGGAGAAGATAGGGAGTCTACCTGACGAAGAATTCAGAATAATGATAGTAAAAATGATCCAAAAACTTGAAAACAAAATGGAGTTACAGATAAATAGCCTGGAGACAGGATTGAGAAGATGAAAGAAATGTTTAACAAGGACCTAGAAGAAATAAAAATGAGTCAATCAATATTAATAATGCAATAAATGAGATCAAAAACACTCTGGAGGGAACCAACAGTAGAATAACGGAGACAGAAGATAGGATAAGTGATGTTGAAGATAGAAAGGTAGAAATAAATGAAGCAGAGAGGAAAAGAGAATTAAAAGAAATGAAGATAACCTCAGGGACCTCTGGGACAATGTTAAATGCCCCAACATTCGAACTATAGAGTCCCAGGAGAAGACGACAAACAGAAAGGCCATGAGAAAATACTTATGGAGATAATAGTTGAAAACTTCCCTAAAATGGGGAAGGAAATAGTGATCCAAGTCCAAGAAACCCAGAGAGTCCCAAATAGGATAAACCCAAGGCAAAACAACCCAAGACACATTAATCAAATTAACAAAGATCAAACACAAAGAACAAATATTAAAAGCAGCAAGGGAAAAACAACAAATAACACACAAGGGGATTCCCATAAGGGTAACAGCTGATCTTTCAATAGAAACTCTTCAGGCCAGAAGGGAATGGCAGGACATATTTAAAGTGATGAAAGAGAAAAACCTACAACCCAGATTACTGTACCCAGCAAGGATCTCATTCAAATATGAAAGAGGAATCAAAAGCTTTACAGACAAGCAAAAGCTGAGAGAATTCAACACCACCAAACCAGCTCTTCAACAAATGCTAAAGGATCTTCTCTAGACAGGAAATACAGAAAGGGTGTATAAACTCAAACCCCAAACAACAAAGTAAATGGCAACGGGATCATACTTATCAATAATTATCATAAATGTAAATGGGTTGAATGTTCCAACCAAAAGACAAAGACGGGCTGAATGGATACAAAAACAAGACCGCTATATATACTGTCTACAAGAGACCCACTTCAAAACAAGGGACACATACAGACTGAAAATGAAGGGCTGGAAAAAGATATTTCATTAAAATGGAGACCAAAAAAAAAAAAAAAGGAGTAGCAATACTCAGATAAAATAGACTTTAAAGGCTGTGAAAAGAGACAAAGAAGGACACTACATAATGATCAAAGGATCAATCCAGGAAGAAGATATTATAACAATTATAAATATATATTCACCCAACATAGGAGCATTGCAATATGTAAGGCAAATGCTAACAAGTATGAAAGGAGAAATTAACAGTAACACAATAATAGTGGGAGACTTTAATATCCCACTCACACCTATGGATAGATCAACTAAACAGAAAATTAACAAGGAAACACAAACTTTAAATGATACAATGAACCAGTTAGACCTAACTGATATCTATAGGACATTTCACCCCAAAACAATGAATTTCACCTTTTTTTCAAGTGCACACAGAACCTTATCAAGGACAGATCACATCCTGGGCCATAAATCTAGCCTTAGTAAATTAAAAAAACAAACAAAACTGAAATCATTCCAAGCATCTTTTCTGACCACAATGTGGCTCAGATAGTAAAGAATCTGCCTGTGATGTGAGACCAGAGTTTGATCCCTCGGTTGGGAAGATCTCTGGATAAGGGCATAGCGGCCCACTCCAGTATTCTTGCATGGAGAATCCTATGGACAGAGGAGTCTGGTGGGCTATATACAGTCCATACAATAAAAAGTAGGAGACGACTGAGCGACTAACACTTTCACTCTGTATCTGTGGTTCCTCTGCATCCTCAGATTCAACCAACCACAGAACCCCTACTGTAGTATTTGCTATTGAAAAATAACCACATATAAGTGAATCTACCCAATTCAGACCTGAGTTGTCAGGGGTCAAATGTAAATGAACAGAACAAAGCTCTGAAACAGATTCACTATACAGGAATCTCATATAGACTATAAGTGGTATTTCAATTCAGTTCAGTCATTCAGTCATGTCCAACTCTTTGAGACCCATGGACTGCAGCATGCCAGCCCTCCCTGTCCATCACAAAACATCACCTGATGTATACCCAAACTCATGTCCATTGAGTCGGCGATGCCATCCACCTATCTTATCCTCTGTTGTCCCCTTCTCCTCCTGCCTTCAATCTTTCCTAGCCTCAGGGTCTTTTCCAATGAGTCAGCTCTTCACATCAGGTGGCCACAGTATTGGAGTTTCAGCTTCAACATCAGTCCTTCCAATGAACAGCCAGGACTGATCTCCTCTAGGATTGACTGGCTGGATCTCCTCACAGTCCAAGGGACTCTCAAGAGTCTTCTCCAATACCACAGTTCAAACGCATCAATTCTATGGCACTCAACTTTCTTTATAGTCCAACTTTCACATCCATACATGACTACTGGTAAAACTGTAGCCCTGACTAGACGGACCTTTGTTGGCAAAGTAATATCTCTGCTTTTTAATATGCTATCTAGGTTGGTCGTAACTTTTCTTCCAGTAAGTGTCTTGTAACTTCATGGCTGCAGTCACCATCTGCAGTGATTTTGGATTTCAACTAAATAGACAAAAAAACTCTTTAACTCTCTGGCTGCCTGAAGACAGCTGCCATCATGAATGACACAGTAACTATTCAGACCAGGAAATTCATGACCAACCCACTACTTCAGTGGAAATAAATGGTAATCTAGGTTCTTCACTCTGGGAAGGCAACAGTAACTAAAACAGAAATTCAGGAAAAACTAGCCAAAATGTATAAGACCAGATGTCATTTTTGTATTTGGATTCAGAATCTATTTTGGGGGTGGCAAGACAACTGGCTTTGGCATGGTTTATGAATCCTTGGATTACACAAAGAATGAGCCCAAACACAGGCTTGTAAGACACGGCCTAGATGAGAAGAAAAAGACCTCAAGAAAACAGCAAAAGGAATGCAAGAACAGAATGAAGAAAGTCAAGGGGACTGCAACGTCCAATGCTGGTCCTAGCAAGAAGCAGTAAAGAGTCTGCAGTGACTGTATCTGTGGTGACTGTGCAGATTTTTCATGAGAGAGAATAAACTAAGACTTTTAAAATTAAAAAAAAAAAAAGACAAAAGATAATCCAATAAATGGTGTGGATCAGCTAATCATTCTGAAGAAGAAAGTTACATAACCACCTTACATCATATAAAATATATTAGAAAGGGACCTAATAGGGACCTTCCTAAAAAATGAATGTATTAAAAAATAAAATAATGTATACCTCTGAGATGAAAGTTTTACCCAATCAAAGAAAACTTAGAAGCCATGAAAGAGGGGGATAAAACAAACGAAAAAGGAAACATTTCTGAATGGTTAAATATTAAAAAATTAAATGTGAAAAACTGGGAGAAAAGAGTTAAAATACACAGAACAAAGTGTTAATATCTCTATCACATGAAGTAGTCTTACAATTTAGGAAAAATACAATTCAAAAGGAAAATATGGAAAGGACCTGGAAGGATCTCTTAAAGATTTTCCATAAAGAGCTGAGAGGTTAACATGAAAAACTGATCAATTTCACTAGTATTCAGGGAATTTCAATTTAAAACAGATACTCATTTTTGCCCATTAAATTGTCAAACATTAAAAAAATATGACAAATACAAACACGGATTTTTTTAGACTTAATAATTATTAGAATCTGCTGGTGGAACTTTTTTTTTGGTGGGAGTGAGTTTGAGGAATTGTGCAAAACCCTAGTAAAAAAATCTGAAGCCACTTAGTATTTATCATAAAGAGATTATATTATAGCATTGATGTACCATGGTTTATTGTACAGTGATTAAAAATAATGTAGGAGACATTTATGACAATAGGTTAATGCTGGAAGGAATGTAGCAGACTACTAAATGTTAAAAGTGGGGTTAATGTCTGGTGGGGAAGAGGACGTTCTGGCAAGCTGTTAAGTATAATGTACCAATGACAGTTATCTATTATTGGACAATAAAGGAAAAGTGTTACTTAAAAAAAACTGATTGCATCAAATATTTTTAAGAGTACCCCCTAAAATTCAGGGTTAAAATCTTAACTTCTATCCACCCCCTCATTTATGCCCCTTTGGCCTGGCATTTCATAGTAAGAGGTTATTGTTACTACCAACAGATTTGATACAGGACATTTCACCCAGAAAATTTAAGAAAATATTAAATACAACTGATTTAAAAGATTTCAGTTAAAACTGTGAGAGTCTTAACTTCTGATACATACAATAAAGATTTTATCCCCCCTACTCCAGAATAGCTTGTTGCTTAAGTTTTACTTATGGTGGTGTTTTTGCTTGTTGTTTTCTGCTACTTGTTACAGAAAAATAGTGGGCAAATTTAACCAGCATTTTCTCTGTGGCTTCTGACTTCCCTGGTGGCTCAGCTGGTAAAGAATTCGCCTGCAATGCAGGAGACCTGGGTTCCATCCCTGGGTTGGGAAAATACCCTGAAGAAGGAAACAGCCACCCACTCCAGTATTCTGGCCTGGAGAATTCCATGGACTATAGTCCATGGGGCCGCAAAGAATCCAACCTGACTAAGCGACTTTCACTTTCTTCTGTGGGTTCAGACTTCAGTGATGAATAACAAGGCTTTTCTATCCAAGATTAAACAATCACCTATAGTCTCCTCTCGGAGAAGGCAGTGGCACCCCACTCCAGTACTCTTGCCTGGAAAATCCCATGGATGGAGGAGCCTGGTAGGCTGCAGTCCATGGGGTCGCAAAGAATCAGACTAGACTGAGTGATTTTACTTTCACAGTTCACTTTCATGCATTGGAGAAGGAAATGGGAACCCACTCCAGCGTTCTTGCCTGGAGAATCCCAGGGATGGCAGAGCCTGGTGGGCCGCTGTCTATGGGGCTGCATAGAGTCTGACACGACTGAAGCGACTTAGCACAGTCTCTTCTAGTTTACATTTTTAATTTGTAGGTTATTCCAATCCACATGTGATTTTAATATATATTAATTACCTATGATTGGTTAATTTGTCATTTTCTCAAGGCCCAATATTTTTTTAGACTTAGGTCCAAATGATCAATAAAATGCCAGTATTTTTGTAATGGAATCTAAGTATGGTCATATTCTTAAACAAAACCGGTCAGATTGCTGTATATAACTATAGAATGGTTACTATTAACCATTAATAGGACTGGAATGCAAAAGTAGGAAGTCAAGAAACACCTGGAGTAACAGGAAAATTTGGCTTTGGAGTACAGAATGAAGCACTGGTCATAGAAAACACCCTCTTCCAACAACACAAGAGAAGACTCTACACATGGACATTACCACATGGTCAACACTGAAATCAGATTCATTATATTATTTGCAGCAAAAGATGAAGAAGCTCTATACAGTCAGCAAAAGCAAGACCAGGAGTTGACTGTGGCTCACATCATGAACTCCATATTGCCAAATTCAGATTTAAACTGAGGAAAGTAGGGAAAACCACTAGACCATTCAGGTATGACCTAAATCAAATCCCTTAAGATTATACAGTGGAAGTGATGAACAGATTTAAGGAACTAGATCTGATAGACAAGACTGCCTGATGAACTATGGACAGATGTTTGTGACATTATACAGGAGACAGGATCAAGACCATCCCCAAGAAAAAGAAATGCAAAAAAGCAAAATGGCTGTCTGAGGAGGCCTTACAAATAGCTGTGAAAAGAGAAGCTAAAAGCAAAGGAGAAAAGGAAAGAAAAATACACCTATTTGAATGCAGAGTTCCAAAGAATAGCAAGGAGAGATAAAAAAAAAAGCCTTCCTCAGTGAGCAGTGCAAAGAAATAGAGGAAAACAATAGAATGGGAAAGACTAGAGATCTCTTCTAGAAAATTACAGATACCAAGGGAACATTTCATGAAAAAATGGGCTCAATAAAGGACAGAAACAGTAGGGACCTAACAGGAGCAGATGTTAAGAAGAGGTGGCAAGAATACGCAGAACTGTACAAAAAAGATCATCACAATCCAGATAATCACAATGGTGTGATCACTCACCTAGAGCCAGACATCCTGGAATGTGAAGTCAAGTGGGCCTTAGAAAGCTTCACTTCGAACTAGTGAAAGCTAGTGGAGGTGATGGAATTCCAGCTGAGCTATTTCAAACCCTAAAAGATGATGCTGTGAAAGTGCTGCACTCAATATGCCAGCAAATTTGGAAAACTCAGCAGTGGTCACAGGACTGGAAAAGGTCAGTTTTCATTTCAATCCCAAAGGAAGGCAATGCCAAACAATGCTCTAACTACTGCACAATTGCACTCACCTCACACTCTAGCAAAGTAAAGCTCAAAATTCTCCAAGCCAGGCTTCAGCAATATGTGAACCATGCAATTCCAGATGTTCAAGCTGGTTTTAGAGAGGGCAGAGGAATCAGAGATCAAATTGCCAACATCCACTGGATCATTGAAAAAGCAAGAGAGTTCCAGAAAAACATCTATTTCTGTTTTACTGACTATGCCAAAGCCTTTGACTGTGTGGATCACCACAAACTGTGGAAAATAGTTCAAGAGATGGGAATACCAGACCACCTGACCTGCCTCTTGAGAAATCTGTATGCAGGTCAGGAAGCAACAGTTAGAACTGGACATGGAACAACAGACTGGTTCTAAATAGGAAAAGGAATACGTCAAGGCTGTATATTGTCACCCTGCTTATTTAACTTCTATGCAGAGTACATCATGAGAAAGGCTGGGCTGGAAGAAGCACAAGCTGGAATCAAGATTGCCTGGAGAAATATCAATAGCCTCAGATATGCAGATGACACCACCTTTATGGCAGAAAGTGAAGAGCAACTAAAAAGCCTCTTGATGAAAGTTAAAGAGAGTGAAAAAGTTGGCTTAAAGCTCAACATTCAGAAAACGAAGATCATGGCATCCAGTCCCATCACTTTATTTTTGGGGGCTCCAAAATCACTGCAACCATGAAACTAAAAGATGCTTACTCCTTGGAAGAAAAGTTATGGCCAACCTAGACAGCGTGTTAAAAAGCAGAGACATTACTTTGCTATGGTTTTTCCAGTAGTCATGTATGGATGTGAGACTTGGACTATAAAGAAATCTGAGCACTGAACAATTGATGCTTTTGAAATGTGGTGCTGGAGTAAACTCTTGCAAGTTCCTTGGACTGCGAGGAGATTCAGCCAGTCCATCCTAAAGGAGATCAGTCCTGGGTGTTCACTGGAAGGACTGATGTTGAAGCTGAAACTTCAATACTATGGCCACCTGATGTGAAGAGCTGACATACTGGAAAAGACCCTGATGCTGGGAAAGAGTGAAGGCAGGAAGAGAAGGGGACGATAGAGGATGAGATGGTTGGATGGCATCACCAACTCAATGGAGCTGAGTTTAGGTAAACCCCAGGAATTGGTGATGAACACAGAGACCTGGCATGCTGTAGTCCATGGGGTCTCAAAGAGTTGGACACGACTGAGCGACTGAATGGAACACAGTATCAGTCAAAAACAGAGATNTGATGCTGTGAAAGTGCTGCACTCAATATGCCAGCAAATTTGGAAAACTCAGCAGTGGTCACAGGACTGGAAAAGGTCAGTTTTCATTTCAATCCCAAAGGAAGGCAATGCCAAACAATGCTCTAACTACTGCACAATTGCACTCACCTCACACTCTAGCAAAGTAAAGCTCAAAATTCTCCAAGCCAGGCTTCAGCAATATGTGAACCATGCAATTCCAGATGTTCAAGCTGGTTTTAGAGAGGGCAGAGGAATCAGAGATCAAATTGCCAACATCCACTGGATCATTGAAAAAGCAAGAGAGTTCCAGAAAAACATCTATTTCTGTTTTACTGACTATGCCAAAGCCTTTGACTGTGTGGATCACCACAAACTGTGGAAAATAGTTCAAGAGATGGGAATACCAGACCACCTGACCTGCCTCTTGAGAAATCTGTATGCAGGTCAGGAAGCAACAGTTAGAACTGGACATGGAACAACAGACTGGTTCTAAATAGGAAAAGGAATACGTCAAGGCTGTATATTGTCACCCTGCTTATTTAACTTCTATGCAGAGTACATCATGAGAAAGGCTGGGCTGGAAGAAGCACAAGCTGGAATCAAGATTGCCTGGAGAAATATCAATAGCCTCAGATATGCAGATGACACCACCTTTATGGCAGAAAGTGAAGAGCAACTAAAAAGCCTCTTGATGAAAGTTAAAGAGGAGAGTGAAAAAGTTGGCTTAAAGCTCAACATTCAGAAAACGAAGATCATGGCATCCAGTCCCATCACTTTATTTTTGGGGGCTCCAAAATCACTGCAACCATGAAACTAAAAGATGCTTACTCCTTGGAAGAAAAGTTATGGCCAACCTAGACAGCGTGTTAAAAAGCAGAGACATTACTTTGCTATGGTTTTTCCAGTAGTCATGTATGGATGTGAGACTTGGACTATAAAGAAATCTGAGCACTGAACAATTGATGCTTTTGAAATGTGGTGCTGGAGTAAACTCTTGCAAGTTCCTTGGACTGCGAGGAGATTCAGCCAGTCCATCCTAAAGGAGATCAGTCCTGGGTGTTCACTGGAAGGACTGATGTTGAAGCTGAAACTTCAATACTATGGCCACCTGATGTGAAGAGCTGACATACTGGAAAAGACCCTGATGCTGGGAAAGATTGAAGGCAGGAAGAGAAGGGGACGATAGAGGATGAGATGGTTGGATGGCATCACCAACTCAATGGAGCTGAGTTTAGGTAAACCCCAGGAATTGGTGATGAACACAGAGACCTGGCATGCTGTAGTCCATGGGGTCTCAAAGAGTTGGACACGACTGAGCGACTGAATGGAACACAGTATCAGTCAAAAACAGAGATGTTATTTTAAAAACCCATGCCACTATGAAAGATAAAGACTGATATATAAATTCTTATGTACTCAAACTCAGAAATAACACAAGCATGCCCATTAACTCTGAATGGAATCATTTTAGGCTTAAGCTTGAAATAGCATTACCTGGGCCTTCAACATTAAAGATAAATTTAAATATAAGTCTAATGGGAATATAGGTATTACTTTTTAGAGCATACACATTATTTAAAAGTAATAATCCAGGATACAGGATGCTTGGGGCTGGTGCACTGGGATGACCCAGTGAGATGGTATGGGGAGGGAGGTGGTAGGGGGGTTCAGGATTTGGAACACGTGTACACCCGTGGTGGATTCATGTCGATGTATGGCAAAACCAATATAATATTATATTGTAATTAACCTCCATTAAAATAAATTTATATTTAAAAAAAAAAGAAAAAAAGACTGAATACAGTCCTCCGTCAATTATGCGGCTTATAATAAAACAGGGAGAAAGGGGAAAAGGAGGGTAGTATGGGACAGAGCACATGTCTCCCAAAGTGAGAGGCAGAACTAGTCAAATAATACAAAATAAATTTGCTACAATCTTAAAATCAAAAACCAGTATTTGCAACAGCACTGTAAAGCAAGTATACTTTAAAAGCACACATAAATGTAAATTTCAAAATAAAAAACCAGTATTTGTAAATACAATATAAACATTTGATTAGATGTTACCCAAAACACTAAAAATAATACCTTAGTGTTTTAAGAGACCATTAAACACAAAGTCATTTGCCACAAAGGCAAGAGGTTACTGTTCTAATAAATTTGCTGTTTTTTTAATATCAGAACAGGATAGACATGGGCAGAGACAGTTACAGTGGAATGTCTCTTTCTTTTCCCTTCATTCACTCTTTACCCACCACAAGACTCAATCTGTCAGGGATATTCTATTTCAACCAGGAGCTAGGCTCCCCTTTGTCTTAACTATGGAGCTAGCTACTGTCAAAAAAAAGGGAAAGGGAATAGGAATTTCCCACAATAAAGGCCATGACTCATAAAGTACATAATTCCAAAACAAATTATCTTCTAGTGTGTACGTTTCTAATTAAAACCTGCACAAATCACACATTTGTATGTTTATATACGTATTATTATATATGTATGTGAAAGTTGGACCATAAAGAAGGCTGAGTGCTAAAAGTGAAAGTCACTCAATCCCGTCTGACTCTTTGCGACCCCATGGACTATACAGTCCATTGAATTCTCCAGGCCAGAATACGGGAGTGGGTAGCTCTTCCCTTCACCAGAGGATCTTCCCAACCCAGGGATCGAACCATTGCAGGCAGGTCTCCCACATTGCAGGCAGATTCTTTACCAGCTGAGCCACCAGGGAAGCCCTGAGTGCCAAAGGACTGATGCTTTTGAACTATGGTGCTGAAGAAGACTCTTGCGAGTCCCTTGGACTGTAAGATCAAACCAGTCAATCCTAAAGGAAATCAATCCTGAATATTCATTGGAAGGACTGATGCTGAAGCTCCAATACTTTGGCTACCTGATGTGAAGACCTGACTCATTAGAAAAGACCCTGCCCTATTTCTGGGAAAGACCAAATGCAGGAGGAAAAGGGGACAACAAAGGACGAGATGACTGGATGGCATTACCAACTCAATGGACACGAGTTTGAGCAAGCTCCTGGAGATGGTGAAGGACAAGGAAGCCTTGTGTGCTGCAGTCCGCGGGGTTGCAAAGAGTCAGATACAGCTGAGCAACTGAACAACAAAAACAATATGCATTATTATATATATTCTTGGTAGCACTAGTAGCAAAGAACTGCTTGCCAATGCAGACCTAAGAGATGTAGGTTCTATCCCTGGGTCAGGAAGATCCCCTGGAGAAGGGAATGGTAACCCACTCCAGTATACTTGCCTGGAGACTCCCACGGACAGAGGAGGTTGATGTGCCTCAGTCTATACAGTAGCAAAGAGTCAGACACGACCCAAGCAACTCATTACTCACGTATGTATTTTTATCATGGTTAATGTGCAAACCAGTTAATCTACATCTAAATAATCAAGGGTTGACCACAACACTTATTTTAAAACTTGGAGAGAACTTTCACATAAATCAGATTTGACTTTTACAATTCTATAAGAAAAGCAGGTATTATTTTCATCTCACAAATGAGGAAACTCGGGATTAGGGCACAAGAACTAGGACTGCATCCCAGGTCTGCCTCTATATTAACTGTCTGTCACACTGCCACAGAAAATAATGGATACAAATCTTCAAAATCTTATCTCTCAAGTGGAACATTAAGAATTAAATAGAGATTAAGAAAACTTTCTAGGAACATGCATATATAAACTGAGCAACACTTATATTTGTAGTAAATGCAAAGAAAGTTCAGTAAATTTTATTTTAAACCCTTAATTTGTTCTCATTATCATGAGTGCACGGGTTTTAGTGCAACTGCATTATTTTTAGCACTTCTAAAGTTAACTTTAGGATTTTTTTTTTTTAACACCTCTCTACAAGTGTAAATTTAATGACACACAAAGGTTGAGGGGCAGAGGGAAATTCTAAATTTGCTTACATGGTATCAGTTTAGAAAAAGGGGATAGAGATTTTAGTACTTCCCTGGCAGTCCAGTGGTTGACTCCACTTTCCAATGCAGAGGATGAAGGTTCAAGCCCTAGTCAAAGAGCTAAGATCCCACATGCCCCGGGGTCAAAAAAAAAAAAAAAAAAAAACCAACCATAAAATAGAAGCAATGTTCTGGCCAATTCAATAAAGACTCTAAAAATGGTCCACATCAAAAAATCTTAAAAAAAAAAATACAGATATAGGCTGATAAGTATATGACCTTAAGCTTGCATTCTTTTTGATCACTTTGAGTAGTTACAAAAATGTATGTGAAAAGTTTTATCTTTTGCTAGGTTTATTTAAAAGACTCAGCAGCAAAAACCCAAGATTTTGTTCCTAATTAGAAGTATGCTTTATTTCTCTATCATTTTTACTTGTAACATTATATTATAATGTGATCGATTTGAACAATAAAACTTACCTCACAATCAGGGCATGTGATTGTGTTGTATTCTTCAGTCATTAATAAGCACAGGTCACAAAAAGCATGTCCACAGTGAAGTTCATGGTGGTGACCTACTGATGAAATTTTTCTGTGAATTAAACTTTTCCGTTTGTTAATGTTGCATATTCAGTATAATCAAAGGGGAAAATTAAAAGGATTCTCTTCTATAGAAAAATATATCTATTTAGTTAGAAATGGATGACTTATTAAAATTGAAGAGAAACAATACAAATCAGAAGGGAGAAAAATCAGAAAAAACCAGGCAGGGATAATTAATATTGCTTGTATTCATTTAGTTAGTTATTTGGTACCTATAATACTTTGAATCTGCCAGTTCTTACAATCATATAAAGAAAAAATCATATAAAAAATCTGACATACTCCATTTGATCATTATAATTATCATAGCTAAACAGGCTGTAGATATTATATTTGACAACCTAGAGATGGATAAACATATTGGTGAGCTGGGATAAATGGTATAATCCAGATTCCAATCTAGTTCTGTTTCCACGTCTAATGTTCTTTCTACTTCATCATACTTCCCTCTGCAAATTTATACTTCCCATCCTGTGAAGGGGACAGTGAGGGTCAATTTGAGAAACTGGCAAAACCCTTCTCTTTGAACAAAATAATGCCATTTGCAGCAACATGGATGAACCTAGAGATTGTCATACTGAGTGAAGTCAGACACAGAAAGACAAATATCGTATGATATCAATTACATGTGCAATCTAAAAAAGGGGGGGAGGTACAAATGAACTTACAAAACAGAAGCAGAGTCATGGATGCAGAAAGCAAATTTATGGTTACCAGGGGATGGGAAAGGGTAAACTGGGAGAAGGGGACTGACATATACACACTGCCACTGCTAAGTCACTTCAGTCATGTCCAACTCTGTGTGACCCCATAGACGGCAGCCCACCAGGCTCCCCCGTCCCTGGGATTCTCCAGGCAAGAACACTGGAGTGGGTTGCCATTTTCTTCTCCGATGCATGAAAGTAAAAAGCGAAAGTGAAGTCACTCAGTCGTGTCTGACTCTTAGCGACCCCATGGACTGTAGCCTACCAGGCTCCTCCATCCATGGGATTTTCCAGGCAAGAGTATTGGAGTGGGGTGCCATTGCCTTCTCTGGACATATACACACTACTATATATATAAAATAGATAACTAGCAAGAACCTGCTCTATAGCACAGGGAACTCTACTCAATACTTCTGTAATGGTCTATAATGGGAAAAGAACCAAAACAAAAACAAAAAGAGAGAGAGTTGGATATAGATGTGTTGATATAACTAATTCACTTTACTGTACACCTGAAACAAACACTGTAAATCAGTTACACACAAATTAAAAAAAAAACCCTCTCTTAATGATCTAAGACATTGGCAAAGGCAGAAGACAGAAGTCAGCTGCCACTACCGTCACAAAAACATGACCCGTCTAAAGGTTATTTTTCACAAATTTAGCATTTATGAAGGGAAATACCATCTAACACCAACATTTTAATACTCAAGTAGATTCTGAAGTTTATCATAATAAATATATTTGTTATAACTATGTCATTTTAAGTCATTTAAAAAGATTTTGCAAGAAAAAATGGGAAAAGAAACTAGATAAAATGAGGCTTCATTTACTATAAAATTAGTGTTCCTGCTAATTTATATTAAAACAATTGCATTCTTTTGATTAAAAAAAAGAACTTTAGTTTTTAAGTTAATGAAACATCTAAAACTTGTTTAAAACCAGGTTAAAATTTAAAGCTCTAATTTAAATTCCAGAGATAGTGTTACTAAGGACATCAAAACTGTTCTACCTTTTAAAGATTTCTGATACTGTACAAGTCGAAATAATGTGGGCTGCATTACAGCTTACAAAGCACTTTGATAATTTCACATGCATAGGCACCATCTTTCCAATTGAGTACTTCTCAGCATTGTAATACAAATGTATGAAAGAAAAGGTGATTTTAAAATGTCATGTTCTAAAACTATTTTGTAATACTATATCATCAAATAATGGAGATTTTCTATGAAACAGCAGCAATCGAAATTGGGATAAGAGAACTTGCCTCTCCCCAAGCAAATACAACCAACTTTCTCTACGCTCAGGTCTCCCAAGCAGAGTCCATCCTGGAGCGATTGAGAAAATGGACTTTCACTTTGAAAGTATAAAATATAACAGTTACAGAGCGTGATAAGACGACTCTGGGAGCTCCACGAGTTTAGTTTCAACAACACACCCCTGCAGAGACATAGCACTCTAAGGCCTGTGAGGTTAGGGTCAAATAAAGTGAACCTGTTTATACTTGAGAGTCTCAGTGAGCAGAGCATGGGCGCGCGGTTCTCCCTGGATGGCCCAAGACTGAACACAAGATGCACAAAACCTAACGGGCTGTCTTCTGAACAAGGCTTTAAGCCAAAACAGCAACGAGTCCCCCGCCCCCACTCCTAAAATCCGTTTTTAAATATCAGGAACCTTTGGTTACCACAACAAAACTACGCAAGAAAATGAAGTTTCGTTGTTTCTTCACCACAGAATGACGGTTAAAATTCTCACATTATATCCCTTTCTCGAACCTGCGAACCCATCAGTGGGGCAGTCAGTGCGCAGCAGGGCGGAAAGCTGCTCTCCAGGCCTTGGCGTCAGGACCTCAAAGGCGGGCTGCGCGCTCGAGGCCTGGGCTGCCCCATGCTCCCTCGCCTTCGCAACCACTCCCTACTCTGCCTGTTCCTCAGTTCCCGTGACGGCAGGCGGACTGACCCCCCGCCTCTCACCCAGAGCTCTGGGCGCCCTTCTTCCACACCGGCTGCACAGGGCCTCGGTGGCTCCCCGGGCCCGGCCATGCGTCTCCACCTGCCCGCAGGAGGACACGGGGCGCCTAGCCCTCAACGCCTCAGCCGCCATCTTCGTACCTCGAATCCCAGGCCCGCGTCGCGAGCCCACCCGGTATCCCTTGCGGCAGAGACCAATCGCCGGAGGCGTTGGCCCCAGGGAGCCAATCGGCAGCGAGGAAGCTGCAGCCCACCCATCCCCCTGCCCCAGACCCTCCTAGCAGGAGGCTGTTTGCTGTTTTACTCCAGATGCTGAGAGCTGATTGCGAGTGGTCTTAAGGGACCGTTTTGTGGCCTGACCTTTGTCTAAAGCTCAGGCCTTATCACTCTCACTGCATATAAGTCAGATTTCACGCATTAGTCCTTACTTTGCTTTTGGCCTTGCAGGTGGCGACGTCGTCCCCCTTCCCTAGTGGATCATAGTGGCTTTAGTGGAGAAGCCAGTCTAACTACCCACCGGTGAGATTTGGTTAACAGTTTCAAACCAAGGTGAGGTCGTTATTACTAACAATTGTTGACCCTACTGATACTTACAAGGCCTTGTGCTGAGAACGTTTAGGGATACGAAGAATTTATAAACTAACACGTTCCTGCCTGAGTGAAATGTCATCCTCTACCTAAACGGGTAACTTCCACTAAAGCAGTTTGTATTAAATGCCGGAGGAGACTTAGAGAAAATAATTGTATGCGTTGTGTGAAAAGCCTACAGAGGCTTTTCTCTACAAAGAGAATATGAGGTTTACACTGGACTTTAAAACTTGAATGAAACTTACAGAGATAAACGGAGGAAATGAGGCTTTCAAGGGAGAAACAACTGCAAAAGCAAGGGATTGTAGTTGAGTAGATGCTGTTGCCTATTTAGTATTTAACTTACAGACCATTTGCCTAGATTAGTTAATACTGCTTTAAGTGAGCTTTTTGGAAAATTAAGTTGGAATCGAATTATAGAGAGTCTTGAATGTTGGGTAAGGACTTACCCTTTAAACAGTCCAGTGCTGGGGAAATTGTGTGAGTAAGAAACGAGGTGATCTGGTAGCAATTTGGCAAGTATCGATGTATTGTGGAGGAAGCACGTGGAGATGGCAGGGTGTCTTTAGCTACTAAGAGTAAAACCAGCATATATTCTTCATTTTCTTNGAAATTGTGTGAGTAAGAAACGAGGTGATCTGGTAGCAATTTGGCAAGTATCGATGTATTGTGGAGGAAGCACGTGGAGATGGCAGGGTGTCTTTAGCTACTAAGAGTAAAACCAGCATATATTCTTCATTTTCTTTTTCCCTCTATGTTTTTTGTTTTGGAAATAGACGAATTCTGTTCAAAGCTCATCCCTGGTTAACATCCGAAATTGCAAACAGCTCATACACCTCAATATCAAAAAACCAACAACTAAATTCAAAAAGGATACCCTGAAGAAATGTCTTTAGTAAGAGTATCTTAATGGTGAATGCTCTCAGCTTTTATTTGGATTAAAATATTTTCGTCTTCATCCTTGAATGAGCATTTAATAACATAATGTTCTAAGTTGACTTATTTTTTCTCAGATTTTGGAGATAGCATTATACTGATTTCTGTCAGTCCTTGAAAATCCCAACCCTTAGCGCCTCTGCTGTGGCCTCCCTGGATGGCAGTTTATTTACAGTCTGTCTTTCCTGCCCACCAGTACTACCTCTGAGGGGACGCCACATTGCTCACCCTCAGTGTTCCTTAAACACTGTAGCCTTGTGCCCTGTCAAGGCAGGTGCTTCATTTGTCGAGAAATGAAAGCAAGAGGGAGAAATCCCATGTTGCAAATATAAAATGTACGGCAAAACACCAACTAATAAATTATAGTACTTTCAGGCTTCAGTTCAGTCGCTCAGTCATGTCCAACAACTTGTGACCCCATGAACCGCAGCACGCCAGGCCTCCCAGTTCATCACCAACTCCTGGAGTCCACCCAAACACATGTCCACTGAATCGGTAATGCCATCCAGCCAGCTCATCCTCTGTTGTCCCCTTCTCTTCCTACCCTCTTTCCCAGCATCAGGGTCTTTTCCAGTGAGTCAGCTCTTTGTATCAGGTGGCCAAAGTATTGGAGTTTCAGCTTCAACATCAGTCCTTCCAATGAACACTCAGGACTGATCTCCTTTAGGATGGACTGGTTGGATCTCTTTGCAGTCCAAGGGACTCTCAGGAGTCTTCTCCAAGACCACAGTTCAAAAGCATCAATTCTTGGATTCTGAGCTTTCTTCACAGTCCAACTCTCACATCCATACATGACCACTAGAAAAACCATAGCCTTGACTAGACAGACCTTTGTTGGCAAAGTAATGTCTCTGCTTCTTAATATGCTGTCTAGGTTGGTCATAACTTTCCTTGCAAGGAGTAAGCGTCTTTTGATTTCATGGCTACAATCACCATCTGAAGTGATTTTGGAGCCCAGAAAAATGAAGTCAGCAACTGTTTGCACCGTTTCACCATCTATTTACTATGAAGTGATGGGATTGGATGCCATGATCTTAGTTTTCTGAATGCTGAGCTGTAAGCCAACTTCTCCACTCTCCTCTTTCATTTTCATCAAGAGGCTCTTTAGTTCTTCTTCACTTTCTGCCATTAAGGGTGGTGTCATCTGCATATCTGAGGCTATTGATATTTCTCCCAGCAATCTTGATTCCAGCTTGTGCTTCCTCCAGCCCAGCATTTCTCATGATGTACTTTGCATATAAGTTAAATAAGCAGGGTGACAATAGACAGCCTTGACGTACTCCTTTTCCTATTTGGAACCAGTCTGTTGTTCCATGTCCAGTTCTAACTGTTGCTTCCTGACCTGCATACAGATTTCTCAGGAAGCAGGTCAGGTGGTCTGGTATTCCCATCTCTTTCAGAATTTTCCACAGTTTATTGTGATCCATACATTTAAAAGTCTTTGGCATAGTCAATAAAGTAGAAATAGATGTTTTTCTGGAACTCACTTGCTTTTTTGATCATCCAGAGGATGTTGGCAATTTGATCTCTGGTTCCTCAGCCTTTTCTAAAACAAGCTTGAACATCTGGAAGTTCACAGTTCACATATTGCTGAAGCCTGGCTTGGAGAATTTTAAGCATTATATTACTAGTGTGTGAGATGAGTGCAATTGTGCAGTAGTTTGAGCATTCTTTGGCATTACCTTTCTTTGGGATTGGAATGAAAACTGACCTTTTCCAGTCCTGTGGCCACTGCTGAATTTTCCAAATTTGCTGGCATATTGAGTGCAGCACTTTCACAGCATTGTCTTTCAGGATTTGAAACAGCTCTATTGGAATTCCATCACCTCCACTAGCTTTGTTTGTAGTGGTGCTTTCTAAGGCCCACTTGACTTCACATTCCAGGATGTCTGACTCTAGGTGAGTGATCCCACCATTGTGATTATCTGGATTGTGAAGATCTTTTTTGTACAGTTCTTCTGTGTATTCTTGCCACCTCTTCTTAATATCTTCTGCTCCTGTTAGGTCCCTACTGTTTCTGTCCTTTATTGAGCCCATCTTTGCATAAACTGTTCCCTTGGTATCTGTAATTTTCTAGAAGAGATCTCTAGTCTTTCCCATTCTATTGTTTTCCTCTGTTTCTTTACATTGATCGCTGAGGAAGGCTTTCTTATCTCTCCTTGCTATTCTTTGGAACTGCATTCAGATGCTTATATCTTTCCTTTTCCCCTTTGCTTTTCACTTCCCTTCTTTTCACAGCTATTTGTAAGGCCTTCTCAGACAACAATTTTGCTTTTTTGCAATTCTTTTTCTTGGGGATGGTCTTGATTCCTCTCTCCTGTACAATGCCACACAATGCTCCATGACAAAATGCTTTACTCCACAATACCTCAGTTTATCTACCTCAAGTCTGTAGAAGGGAGTTTCTATCCCTTTAAAGTGAATCAGGCTTTTGCCTTAAATTTCCATTAAACTTTATCTTAGAACCTCTGGACCAAGGAGATAACATCCCCTGAGTTGGGTTCTGGTATGTCAGGTGGAGGGCTGGAACCCAGGAATGGCGACAGAGGAGAGACAGCCCGCCCTGAGATCTGGTCTGAAGTGGAAACAGTGGCACTGACAAAGTACAGAACACAGCTGGCCCTGGAGTTCATGTGAGCGCTGGATGGTGGAGGCCAGATCCCACAGCTAGAGCAGACAGTTACCTAACTGTGCCAAGGCTTGGTGCCCCTGAAAGGAGTAAATGTGTTTTTTCCTTCTTTTCAGTGTGAAAGGATACTTTTCAAAGAAAAGGTAAAATCATGGCTCTCCTCTAGGTATAAAATGAACAAATGTTAAATTTATTCTACTCATATTTGGGTGTGGGAACTAGGCAGTTAGAACCGGTTCAAGGGAGCAGAGATGCACAGGTTTATCTGGAGTCAAGGATGCCAGAGTATTGTGCAAATGCAGCAAAACTGGCTTTTCCAGAGGAAGGAGTGTTGTTCTTCATGTTTGCATATCACAGACACGGATTATTCTGAGTTGCACTCAGTTCTCCATAGCCTTAGATCTGTAAAACCCACTTAAAGGGTGTGCTCAGTGCCTTGTGCAGATTTCCATCCAAGCACAGACTCCCCTGACTCGACCTCACAGATTCTAACGTTGATCTGCTTAGTGAAGGGAAACTGACAGCGCTAGGAGCTTCCCTGGTGGCTCAGATGGTAAGGAATCCACCTGCAATGTGGGAGACGTAGGTTCAATCCCTGGGTTGGGAAAGTCCTCTGGAGGAGGGTATGGCAACCCACTCCGGTATTCTTGCCTGGAGAATCCCATGGACAGAGGGCCCTGGTGGGCTACAGTCCATGGGGTCGCAAAAAGTAGATGACTGAGTGACTAAGTGCATAGCCTCTATATGCTAGATGATCCAACAAGGTTAACACTACAAACTGATGGGTAGTCATAATGTTAATGAGACAGTGTTTCTAGGAGGTCATCACATCAACCAGGACATAATAGGAATTGGTAACTACCAGTTGCTGATACTGTCATGTTAGGAGACATAAGTCCGCTGGGGGAGTGATGACTGCAGAATGAATGTGGAGATCTGACAGTCTTTGTAAACACAGAATCGGGAACAACCAGCATATGAGCACTTTCTGTATTTTAAAAGTCACCTGGGAAATTGTCTCCTTCTTCATCTCCATAATAATGTTGTCAGTTAGGGAAGTTGGTGGTCTTTCTAGGGCCCTGATTTGAGCACTCCTGATCCACATCATCAGCAGGTAACGTCCCTTACGACATTCCTCCTTGGAAGCTAAAGGTACACACACACACAGAGCTTCACACTTGGGCCTTACCCCTGTTACCACCCTGCCCAGTCTATCATTGCCTTCCTCACCTCTTAACTCAACTTGTGTCCATTCTTGCCTGGGTATCCTCCTACCTTCCTCAGAGAAGCCACACTGATCTGAACAAGTGAACTGGAGCAAGTCACCGCCTTTGGTAATAATCTTCACCAGCCTAGTGTTGTGTTTGTAATGAAACCAAGCCTGCTTCCCATGGCCTGAGACCCTATAAGGTTATATTTTTGCCTGTTTCAACAGCTGCTGATGAACCAGTCTTCCTGTTCTTGCCACACGGCACCATCCCTTCCTCCTGCACGTCTCCTCTCTGTGCGTATTCACCTTAGAAAGGACTTTCCTGACCACCTCTTTAAAGGGGTCTCACCCACCACCCCATCTGATAACCATCTAAGCCTCTTATATGGCTCAGTGGTAAAGAATCTGCCTGCAGTGCAGAAGATGGAGGAGATGTGGGTTCAATCCCTGGGTCAGGAAGATCCCCTGGAGCAGGGCATGGCAACCCACTCCAGTATTCTTGCTTGGAGAATCCCATGGACAGAGGAGCCTGGCAGGCTACAGTCAATAGGATCACAAAAAGTTGGACACAATTTAGTGACGAACAACATAGTAGACAGATATTTCATACCCTATTGACAGCCAAGACATTCACTTTTAGTGTTGCTGGTAGGAATATAAATTGATATAGCTTATATGAAAATAAATTTATCAGGAGCCTTAAAAATGCTCTTAATGCCTCAGTCCATTTTGATGAATCTATTATAAAATAATGATATGCTGTATAAGATTTAGTGACAAGATGAAACCTTAAAAATGATTACCAGTAGGAAATAGATGAGCCATCGCACAGAGAGGATATAGTTTAAAACACTCTCAGTATGGAATAATGTATAGTCATTAGACTCACATCCTCAGTGTTAACTAAAAAAGCAGAATGGAAAGCTTTATATTTCAGTTCTGCCTAGAAATAAGTATATGTTTAGAAAAAAGACTTGATGGACACTTTGAACAAGCTCTGGGAGCTGTGATGGACAGGGAAGCCTGGCGTGCTGAAGTCCACGGGGTTGCAAAGAGTCTGACACAACTGAGTGAATGAACTGGACTGAAAGAAATTACTCTTTAGTTATAGAACTTGGTAGTTAGATCTTGATGGCTTTAATTTTATTTTTACTCTTGGATATTCCAAATTTTTCTGAAATGAATTACAATGTCAGGATAAAACATTGTTTTAAAAAATACTCTATAAACCCAGTCTTATCTCTACATCTGAGTTACTCTGCCATATCAATCAGATTTAAATTAACTGTTACTTCCTCTAAAATGTGTCCAAGCTTTGGTGAGTCAATGAAGACGTCCCTCCAAAACAACACAAAGCAAAACCCTCTGAGGTTTTATTGCCTCTTTTCTCTTTACAACTCAATAAAGTGAGACACCAGTCTCATTTCTGTGATTCTTTAAATTTTTTATTTACTCATTTCACAAATATTTGAGTGTCAATTTTTTACAAAGATAGGTATGTACAATACTAAAGTTATTCCAGACAGGGTTCCTGCTGTGAAGAGATTTCTACTTCAAACTGAACTCCTCTCAAGCTTAATCCAACCCCACGATAAATCCCTTGCGGCTTTGTGCTCTATCTGCAGCGTCTCTCACTGGCTCTGGCAGGAAAACAAGCTGCCAGCCATCACAGCAGGGGGCCCTCAGATAGCTTGGCAGGAAGAAAAGTGAGGACAAATGGTTCATAGTTGAAGTTTTGGGACCATCACTGCCCTGTCAGGCCTGGAATGAGAAAGGTGTCATGACACTGCCTGGAAAGGGTTCCGGGTCACTGAACCACTGACATCATCAGAGTAGTCCAGGGATAATTGTGTGATAATTGTGGCTGAACACAGAGATCAAAACCCTTGAGATTAGACTCATTATTTTAACTTAAATACACACACACAATGACACAGTGCATTATCATCTATTTACATGAAGTTACAATGATGGCTCTGAGAACACAGCAGTGAATTGTGGCTCCAAGACTCCCTTTGCTTGATCTAGAGACACAGCTCAGCACCATGAGCAGCAGGACATCCTTGTTTGTGTGAACGTTGGAGGAGAGCCGATGGGGCAGCCCACTGAGTACAAAAAGTTTACCAAGTGTCATTCCTGTTAAATGAGTGTGTGCTGGGTATCATCAGCTGATGGAAGGCCTATGAAAATGGCTTCCTCTCTCGTACTGCTGCTGGACCTTCCGAAGAAATTATGACTTGAATGTGTGCACACATCAGAGAGGGGGCAGAGCAGGGATGTTCTGAGGGAAGAGTTCAGACCTTCCTTGGAAAAATGACCAAAGAAGTAAAAAAAAAAAAAAAAAA
>SJYW01012022.1:497518-514494 GCA_006410735.1 Raphicerus campestris | reverse complement strand
GGATATAGTTTAAAACACTCTCAGTATGGAATAATGTATAGTCATTAGACTCACATCCTCAGTGTTAACTAAAAAAGCAGAATGGAAAGCTTTATATTTCAGTTCTGCCTAGAAATAAGTATATGTTTAGAAAAAAGACTTGATGGACACTTTGAACAAGCTCTGGGAGCTGTGATGGACAGGGAAGCCTGGCGTGCTGAAGTCCACGGGGTTGCAAAGAGTCTGACACAACTGAGTGAATGAACTGGACTGAAAGAAATTACTCTTTAGTTATAGAACTTGGTAGTTAGATCTTGATGGCTTTAATTTTATTTTTACTCTTGGATATTCCAAATTTTTCTAAAATGAATTACAATGTCAGGATAAAACATTGTTTTAAAAAATACTCTATAAACCCAGTCTTATCTCTACATCTGAGTTACTCTGCCATATCAATCAGATTTAAATTAACTGTTACTTCCTCTAAAATGTGTCCAAGCTTTGGTGAGTCAATGAAGACGTCCCTCCAAAACAACACAAAGCAAAACCCTCTGAGGTTTTATTGCCTCTTTTCTCTTTACAACTCAATAAAGTGAGACACCAGTCTCATTTCTGTGATTCTTTAAATTTTTTATTTACTCATTTCACAAATATTTGAGTGTCAATTTTTTACAAAGATAGGTATGTACAATACTAAAGTTATTCCAGACAGGGTTCCTGCTGTGAAGAGATTTCTACTTCAAACTGAACTCCTCTCAAGCTTAATCCAACCCCACGATAAATCCCTTGCGGCTTTGTGCTCTATCTGCAGCGTCTCTCACTGGCTCTGGCAGGAAAACAAGCTGCCAGCCATCACAGCAGGGGGCCCTCAGATAGCTTGGCAGGAAGAAAAGTGAGGACAAATGGTTCATAGTTGAAGTTTTGGGACCATCACTGCCCTGTCAGGCCTGGAATGAGAAAGGTGTCATGACACTGCCTGGAAAGGGTTCCGGGTCACTGAACCACTGACATCATCAGAGTAGTCCAGGGATAATTGTGTGATAATTGTGGCTGAACACAGAGATCAAAACCCTTGAGATTAGACTCATTATTTTAACTTAAATACACACACACAATGACACAGTGCATTATCATCTATTTACATGAAGTTACAATGATGGCTCTGAGAACACAGCAGTGAATTGTGGCTCCAAGACTCCCTTTGCTTGATCTAGAGACACAGCTCAGCACCATGAGCAGCAGGACATCCTTGTTTGTGTGAACGTTGGAGGAGAGCCGATGGGGCAGCCCACTGAGTACAAAAAGTTTACCAAGTGTCATTCCTGTTAAATGAGTGTGTGCTGGGTATCATCAGCTGATGGAAGGCCTATGAAAATGGCTTCCTCTCTCGTACTGCTGCTGGACCTTCCGAAGAAATTATGACTTGAATGTGTGCACACATCAGAGAGGGGGCAGAGCAGGGATGTTCTGAGGGAAGAGTTCAGACCTTCCTTGGAAAAATGACCAAAGAAGTAAAAAAAAAAAAAAAAAGTTGAAATTATATCTCATTTTTTTCCTGTCCTATGCTATGCATTTTGTTGTTTAGTCTCTTAAGTTGTATCTGACTCTTTGTGACCCCATGGACTGTAGCCCACCAGGCTCCTCTGTCTGTGGGATTCTCCAGGCAAGAATACTCGAGTGGGCTGTCATTTCCTTCTCCAGGGGATCTTCGCAACCCAGGGATCAAACCCATGTCTCCTACATTGGCAGGTGGATTCTTTACCATCTGAGCCACCAGGGAAGCCCTGCTCTGCATTTTAGACAAACTCAAATTAATTAGAACACCACTCTCAGGCCTGGTTTTATAAAAGAGCTTTTACTTAAAAACGAGGCCTCTCTGTGATACTAATATAGGTGTAGTCACATATGTTACACACAAACTTAAAGCATGAAACAAAAAACGTGTTGCAGAGTGCTATGAACTGTCTAATAAAGAATAAATATTATTTGTTAAACCACCAGGTTCCTCCACTGAGGTTCAATCCTGGTAAATGAAAACCCCCTTGGGTCAGGGGAGCACCTGGAGCTCCGTTCTGGAACTGGTGGTGGGTGGAGGGTACTGTGGAAGAGGGAGGGCAGCGAAGGACTGTGAGGAGCTGAGAGGCGGGATGAGGACTCTTAAGATGTCTCAGGGTCAAACTGAGGTCTTCCAAGTTGCTGTGATGTAAACCTGCCATCACCTTGTCCTTTTGCAAACCTCTAGCTGAACCAGCCTTTTCTGAGCAACATGACTGTGAAATAATTCTCTGGGAATTCACAGGAAGGGAGGGCTCTGGACTTTTAATAGAGTGTGGAATGGAGGTGTGAGCGGTGCTATCTAGAGCTTAAGGGTCAGGGAGACCCTTAATCCAGCAGACGTCTGATTACCTGACGTCTGATTACCTGACATTGTTTAACATGAATGAGCTCTACAGACATTTAAACACGCCATTCTTCCCTACACCATTACCTTGAAATTGATGTATTTTTAAATAAGGACATTGATATATAAATTAAAATCACATATAAACACTGAAATCTCTGTTTTAAATTACAAAATATTAGTGAGTGTCTTTCCTACAGTTCTGTCTTTTCTTGAACACATTCTGACGACATCCCCATGGCAGTAGTCACCCAGCTGGTGCCAGAAGGTGAAGAACATCGCCATGTGCAGCTGGTGGGGCTTGGGAAGCAGGTGTCTTAATAATACATGTTCTTATCCCACCAGCCTAAAGAAGGAGGAAGCAATAAGTGAGAAACGAAGGTCTGCTGGAGCAGATCAAGAGCCCCCAAATCCCCTATACATTAGTACTCACTTCCAGGGAAGAGTCTGATGAAAAGCTTCCGCACCTCATCATACACCCAAATCAGAACTGCGTGTGGCATAGCCACAAACCAGTACTGAGGCCTGGAGGGAGAGAGGGGGTTTTTGTGAGACCCACACACCCACCCTTAAGTGGCTGAGCACCTCATTCATTCCCCTTTCTAGACTGGACAGAGCAACCCCACTGGGTCACACAGTGTAGAACCCCATGGTTTCTTATTTAACTGGACTGTGACCACTAGAAACAGTGTCTGCCTGAGAAGGGATCTGTTGGATGAAGGTAGAGATGGGATGGTGAGGGATGGAAAACCCACCTCCTCTTATGAAAAAAACTAGCAGGTCAAAGCCTCACACTGATTAAAAGAAAGAAAAAAAGAACACTTTCACTTTCTCTCTTTGGAAAGACTTGAGGGGAAAGGCTTGTTAGGCTGTGACAACCAGATTAGGGCTGGTTCCTCCCCAGCCTTGCAGGGAACCTCACCGGAGCATCGTGAAATTCAGGGCCTGGATGCTTCCAAGGCCATAGGAAAGGATTAATGCAATGATAATCTGTGAGGCAATCCCCACCCAGACGACTTTATTTCTGTAAGACACAAAAGCAAACAAATTNTAGAAAACCCACCTCCTCTTATGAAAAAAACTAGCAGGTCAAAGCCTCACACTGATCAAAAGAAACAAAAAAAGAACACTTTCACTTTCTCTCTTTGGAAAGACTTGAGGGGAAAGCTTGTTAGGCTGTGACAACCAGATTGGGGCCGGTTCCTCCCCAGCCTTGCAGGGAACCTCACCGGAGCATCGTGAAATTCAGGGCCTGGATGCTTCCAAGGCCATAGGAGAGGATTAATGCAATGATAATCTGTGAGGCAATCCCCACCCAGACGACTTTATTTCTGTAAGACACAAAAGCAAACAAATTCTGAATTCCTAGCCCCAGGCTCACATGCCCACATGCAATCATCTGGGCAGCAAAGGCCCAGGCTGAACCCCCAGGATGGCTGCACCAGTACCTGAAGAGACCTTGCTGGAAGATGGAATTCCTCCGGGTTTTTCTGATGATCAGATCTGCTATTTGCTGAATCATGATGCTGACAAAGAATGCTGTGTAGCCCGTCCATTCTAGGTATTTCCTCTGGTACCTTGTCTGTCAGTGGCCAGAGAAGAGAAGACCATGATGCCCCAGATGGACACCTCAGGGAGGTGTTGGTGCCTGTCTACGAGCCTCGACTCTTCCCCCTCCCCATGATTGAGAGAGGGTCACTTTCTGTGTTTGGAAAGAAATCTATGGATTAGATTTATGGATTTTAACGGATTTGGCCCAGCTGTAGCGCTGCTAGCTGCTCCTCCTCCACACCTGAAGTGTGCTNATGAGCCTCGACTCTTTTTCCCCTCCCCATGATTGAGAGAGGGTCACTTTCTGTGTTTGGAAAGAAATCTATGGATTAGATTTATGGATTTTAATGGATTTGGCCCAGCTGTAGCGCTGCTAGCTGCTCCTCCTCCACACCTGAAGTGTGCTAATCATTGAATTGTGTCAGACTCTTTGCGACACCACGGACTGTAGCCCACCAGGCTCCTCTGCCCATGGGGTTTACCAGGCAAGAATACTGGAGTGGGTTGCCGTTNACGAGCCTCGACTCTTCCCCCTCCCCATGATTGAGAGAGGGTCACTTTCTGTGTTTGGAAAGAAATCTATGGATTAGATTTATGGATTTTAACGGATTTGGCCCAGCTGTAGCGCTGCTAGCTGCTCCTCCTCCACACCTGAAGTGTGCTAATCATTGAATCGTGTCAGACTCTTTGTGACGCCACGGACTGTAGCCCACCAGGCTCCTCTGCCCATGGGGTTTACCAGGCAAGAATACTGGAGTGGGTTGCCGTTTCCTTTTCCAGGGGATTTTCTGAAACTGAGGATTAAACCCAGGTCTCCTGCATTGCAAGCAGATTCTTTACCATCTAAGCCACCAGAAATGCAAACTAATGTAAACAGGTGAGCTCTAGACCTCCAACTTGATAGATGAGCCGAGCCCGGCAGAGGCAAGCCGCTGTGACCACAGGGCCCTCAAGGAAAACCATCACCTCCCCTGTCCCCTTACAGCCATACAGGGAGGATGCGCCCTTACCCATTCCTGTCCGTAGCTATCTTCGAGGTCATTCACATTGTCGTTCTCCCACTCCACCCGCAGGTTGAGGATAGTGCTGGGTAGAAAGCCCTGCTGCGCGTACACGGTGAAATACGTAACAAAGGCCCCCAGGGCCTGCATGAGGCCTAGAAGAACAGGAGAGGTTCTGTACTGACCCCAGAAGTGCCCTGCCTCACTCTCCTTAGGGCTCCCCCCCACAGCCCACCCCACCCCACAGGGGAAGGTGGGTCTCTGGGCAGCCCCTCCTCGCACCGATGTGCAGGTAGGAGTACAGGGCGAGTGGCGCGTTCACCAGCCTGTCCTTCTTCTTATGGCGAGGCTTCCTATTCATAATGTCGCTTTCAGCTTTCTCGTAAGCCAGGGCGATGGAGGGAATCTAGAGGGAGAGAGCAGCATGAGGCCCGACCCTGAAATGCTAGATGGAAGGAAAGAGTGGCAGCACAGCCAGGGGCCCGATGTGGGGGAGGGGGTGGCAGCAGTGGTGGTGGCATTAGGGAACTGGTCTATCCAGGGAGCAGACAACAGGGTGTGCTGTCTGCAGCGAAGATAATTCACCTGTGTCTGATTGCCTGATCATCACCCTGTGCTGCCATTTCTAGACGATCTAGTTATAAAGCACTTTCCCTTCCCACCACTGACCAGTGGTTCTCTCCCAGGTCCTCCCCCTGGAGGGCAGAGAACCCAAATTTCTAACAAGTTCCCTAGTGATACCTGGAAGAACCACAGCAGTGGAGATAAGAAGAGCAAGCTTGCTGCAGGCTCTGGGGCTTCAGCTCCCCTCTAAGGTAGAGATGCCCCAATATCCCTGGACCGTGGAGGCTGCCCAGGTGTCATGTGAAATGGGGGGTAGGCAATGACCTGCAGAGCTGTGAGTTTTGCTTGCTCCCCGAAGCCTCTGTAAGCTAGAGCCACGGGAGTGACTGTCACAAAGCTTCCTAAGGGGATTTGTTCTAGCAGAGGGGAAGTTTTAGGTGACATTACTGTAGGTCTGCGTGAGGCTTCACAGTGTTATTAATGGCTGCTTCTTACTGTGTTTGGTGAGGGGCTTCCAGGTCACAGATTCTTTTACTTAACAAGGGGCGGCTATGGGTTATCACTTTAGCCACTGGGCCCCAAACAGTACAGGGACTATTTTGGTGACAGCTCTTCAGAAAAAAAAAAAGGGGGAGGCACATGAGCTGCAACTGACCAATGGCCTGTTTTTTTGGAAAGATGAAGAACTCATGTGTTGAAAAGTTATTTTATGGAGTGAAGTGGTTTTAATTTTCAAACACTTGATGGATCTCTCTGNGGAAAAAAAAGGGGGGAGGCAAATGAGCTGAAACTGACCAATGGCCTGTTTTTTTGGAAAGATGAAGAACTCATGTGTTGAAAAGTTCTTTTACGGAGTGAAGTGGTTTTAATTTTCAACACTTGATGGATCTCTCTGGTCCTGGGCTTTGAAGTGTGGTTGGTAGACCAACAGACTCAGCATCACTTAAGAGCTAGTCAGAAACCATCATGCTGAGGTCTGAGAAGCACTGATTAATCCATTTCCTGCTCTTGAAGGTAATGACACTGAGGTTTCCCTCACCTGAGGAAGTCNGAAAAAAAAAAAGGGGGAGGCACATGAGCTGCAACTGACCAATGGCCTGTTTTTTTGGAAAGATGAAGAACTCATGTGTTGAAAAGTTATTTTATGGAGTGAAGTGGTTTTAATTTTCAAACACTTGATGGATCTCTCTGATCCTGGGCTTTGAAGTGTGGTTGGTAGACCAACAGACTCAGCATCACTTAAGAGCTTGTCAGAAACCATCACTTTGAGGTCTGAGAAGCACTGATTAATCCATTTCCTGCTCTTGAAGGTAATGACACTGAGGTTTCCCTCACCTGAGGAAGTCATCAGATCGTGTTCCCTTTCTGGCTACTTACTATGTCTGTGCCCAAGTCGATGAACAAGATAGTAATGGTGCCAATGGGCAGGGGAAGCCCAGCAATGATGTAGATAAGAAAGGGGCACAGCTCAGCGATGTTCTTGGTCAGCGTGTATGCAATCGTCTTCTTTAGGTTGTCAAAGATCAGGCGACCTAGGCAGAAGATATTTCTCCCTATAGGACTTGCTTCTCATTTCATGGGTGGCCCCAGCCCTTGCTAAGACCACTTAAGACCCCACTCACCTTCCTCCACCCCTGTGACGATGGACGCGAAGTTGTCATCCAGCAAGACCATGTCGGCTGCATTTTTGGCTGCATCAGAACCTGCTATCCCCATGGCAATCCCAATGTCTGCCTTCTTCAGAGCTGGGGAGTCATTAACTCCATCCCCAGTCACAGCGACCACAGCATCCTGCAGGGATGGCAGAAGGTTGTGGGAGGGGGGTGGAGGGGGTTAGTGAGCAGCCTGGAGGTCTGCTGCACCAAAATAAAGGCCCGTTTGGGTTGGAGGAAAAAGATTAAGATGGGAAATCCCAGAAGTAAGAACAAGCTCTAAATAAGAAGTTTGAATGATCAAAACCATATGAATCCAAATTGTAAAGGTAGGCCCTGGGGAGCAAGCAGGAGGGTCTCTGGGTGGACTGGGTTAGCCCCGACAGGTGGAGATGTGGGGTGGTGACCTCACCAGAGCCCTAAGGAGGGGCCAAGGCTCAGTGCTGCTTCTCCCCACAGAATGACAGACCTAGAAGGTTCCCCGGGTGCTGCATTCACCCACCTGCCTCTGACAGCCCTCCACGATGATCAGCTTCTGCTGGGGGGACGTCCGGGCAAAGACGATCTCCGAGTGGTTGGCTAAGAGCTCATCTAGCTGTTCTGGGCTCATATCCTTCAGCTCCATGCCTGTCACCACAGCAGCCTTTGCATCCCTGGAAGGGCAGGAGGAACTGGGTGAGGCCCTAGGTGGAAGCTGAGGTTAAAACGCTATTCTGGGCAGGAGGTGGTTTTACCTGGAACCTCAAGTCCTGACTCAGCTGAATCATCTGGTGGGATGATGGGGTGTGTGGGTCTCTTTTCAAAACAGTGAACTAAGGCTGACAGGCATTTCCTTGTGTCACATGACAGTAGGAACAAGTCAAGTAGCCATTTTTTATAGGAATGGGTGAGAGGTGGCACTTCCCAGGGCAAAGCTTTACTCAAAAGAAAAGGAGGTAAAAAACTGCCTATTTGTACATTTTGAATCCAAGAATCCAGCTTTTGCCTGAACACATGGGTGACAGCTCTTTGTTTATTTCAGACTCACGGTGTCTACTATGCAACCAGCTATATAGGGAGAAAAGTTAACTGAGGTCTTCCTGAGGAAAGCTTTTATCTGCTGCCTATAAAAGTGAGGTTCTAGGAACTACTGAGACTGCAGACCTGACCATGCTGTCCCCTGGAGCATTGTCCAAAGGAACATCCAGCAGAGCCCAGGTCCCCACTTAGCCTGCAGGGCTAGGGGCAGCCTGTACCGTGCGGCCTCTCAGACTTCCCCACAGCACCCACGCTCTCAGTTCCGAGTCCCTGGCTCTCAGTTCTGAACCCCCAACTCTGTGCAAGCCCTCACAGATCCTACTACCTTTGCCAGAGGTGGGGGCATTTCAGCCTTCAAATCTCAGCTTAAACGTTTTTAGGTTAAAGCGTCTGCCTCCGATGTGGGAGACCCGGGTTCGATCCCTGGGTCGGGAAGATCCCCTGGAGAAGTAAATGGTAACCCACTCCAGTATTCTTGCCTAGAGAATCCCATGGACAGAGAAGCCTGGTAGGCTACAGTCCACGGGATTGCAAAGAATCAGACATGACTGAGCGACTTCACTTCACTTCACTTCAAGCACAAAACACTGCATGCTTTTTTGTTTACCTTTTTAAAGTTTTGAGCTCTTTTTAGGTCTGCTTCTCTTTTTTTTCTCTTGGTGCTAAATATTGAAATTCTAGCACTTGACTCAAACTACAGGTTTTCCTATATTCTGGTAAAAAACAAAAAAAGGAGGGGGGAAGAAGCAAGAAGGAAAGGCTTGTTTCCTTTCCTGCCCTATCTACAAAATGTTTTTCCCTGATCATGAAGCTGCAGTTGATAAAGTGGACAATTGAAAACATTCACAAAGTAACCAATCCTCTCCTTTGTGGTGACTTGTAGGAAAAAGTAAAATTCTACTATTTCAAAAAACAAAACAGGTGCAACCTCTGAAGCTGTTTTCACAGACAGACATTATCACCAATGTTATCTACACAAAGGAGCACTGAGCCACCTTAGGCTCCAGACATAAATGTGTGCCCAGAGGCTGTCTACCTGCTTGATCTCCTAACTGGTAATTTGTTGCCCTGGCAGTCACTTATCACCTGTCAGCTCTGTGTTCCTAACAGTTATAACTGTTTGGGTAAATTAGGATATGTTCTTGGGTCTTTTCCCCCCATATACATCAAAGTATAATAAAGCAATGACATTTATTTTCCAACTAAGACTTGGGAGACTTTGATTTAAATGATCAACAGTCAGGTTCCCACCACCAGCACCTTTGCGCCTGTGCTTATTTCACTGAGTTTGTTGTTGTTTATTGCTGTTTAGTTGCTAAGCTGTGTCCAACTCTGTTGTGATCCCACGGACTACAGCCTGCCAGGCTCCTCTGTACATGGAATTCTTCAGGCAAGAATACTGGAGCAGGTTGCCATTTCCTCTTCCAGGGGATCTTCCAGATCCAGGAATGGAACCCATGTTTCCTGTGTCTGCTACAATGGGAGGTGGGTTCTTTACCAGTAGATACCAGAGAAGCCCTCCATTCTATTTACAACCAAGTAAAAAGCAAAGAGAAGTATATTTCCATAGCGACACATTATGAAGCCTAAATACTAAACACAGAATAAGTACTCAAGATGCAGACTAGGGGCTCAGAGAGTACAAAGGATTCTCAGTGTTCCTGTTTATAAACTGTACCGATGACAGGTAATTTCCTAAAAGTTTCTGCTTCAGTTTCCTCACTCTAAATTTATCACTGAAGTTTTCAGACCTACTTCACTGTGCTGAAATATAGGTCATTTTCATGGTTTCAATACAATGGCTGGCACATATCAGGTACTCGATAAAATTTTGAGTAATGACTGGATATAGAAATTACAGAGTAAACCAGCCAGAAATTATAGAGTAAACCAGTAGATCATGTTTGGCAAAAAGGGGTTTGCTCCAGACAACTCTTTAGAGGCATTAGGGCCTGTGGTAAAGGCCTGAGTTCTGCTGTGTGGGTTCTGAACTCACTGCTTGTTAACTTGCTCCACAGGAAGGTTGAGGCGTTTGGCAATGTCTTCCACCGTCTCACTGTTGGCGGAAATGATACCGACGCTCTTAGCAATGGCTTTGGCTGTGATTGGATGATCGCCTGTAACCATGATAACCTAGAACACAGGCAAGGAGACAGGCATGTGGGTGGTGAGGGACTTGCTGCTCAGGCGAGCAGGGATGACTTGGTTTTGCCCACTCCACCATGGCAGGGGGCCACTGGTGGCTTGCAGTCCTTGATCTTTAGGTCAGAGAATCACCTGTCTCAGAAGGACACATGGATCCCACTGGATCTACCCTTGTTTCTAAACCTTATATTTCCTCCTTGGACCTAGAGGAAGTCCTTCCCTTTGGTGTAACTTTGTGAGTGGGCTGACGGATGTCTCCTTCAGCATCTTCATGATGCTCCATGGCCTTGGAATTAACACAGTAATGGAATTCAAATTTTGGCTTATCGTGAGGGAAATGGAGTATGGGAGCTGGACCTCAAGATTAAGTAACAAAACATTTTATTGTCTGTTGTGGTCTAGGGTGACATGTGGTTACTTCATGGCTTTCTGCTCATTGCAATTGCACTTGTGGTTTATTCCATACAGACACAATGACTATGCTTTTATGGGGCGGTTACTGAAATCTTAGTACAGTGAAAGTAGAGACTTAAAAAAAGGGGAATTATGACATTTAGGAGAAGAGACCTAAATACTGACTCTCCTGTGACAGACGTTCCTAGAAAGCAACTCAGCATCCATGGAAGATGTGTGAAGTCAGAGATGTGCAAATCTCACCTTGATCCCTGCACTCCGGCACTTGGTGACAGCATCAGGTACTGTGGACCGAGGTGGGTCAATCATTGACAAGAGGCCCACAAAGCAGAAGTTGGATGTAGGGAAGTTCATCGTGTCTACATCAAATGAATACGTTTCTGGAAACTCGTCTGTCGGCAGGTAGAGGTGACAGAAACCTGAAATGGGTATGAATTTAGGAGTTGGTGAAACTAGGATTAAAAAATGATGAAAAAAGATGGAACATTTTCATACACTTTCAGTCCTTTGTGTTTTACCAGTTTAAAAGAATTGATGTCAGTAAATCTGGTGGCTCAGATGGTAAAGAATCTGCCTGCAAAATGGGAGACCTGGGTTCGATTCCTGAGTTGGGAAGATCCCCTGGAGGAGGGAATGGCCACCCACTCCAGTATTCTTGCCTGCAGAATCCCATGGACAGAGGAGCCTGGTGGGCTACAATCCATGGGGTTGCAAAGAGTTGGACATGACTGAGTGANTCTCACCTTGATCCCTGCACTCCGGCACTTGGTGACAGCATCAGGTACTGTGGACCGAGGTGGGTCAATCATTGACAAGAGGCCCACAAAGCAGAAGTTGGATGTAGGGAAGTTCATCGTGTCTACATCAAATGAATACGTTTCTGGAAACTCGTCTGTCGGCAGGTAGAGGTGACAGAAACCTGAAATGGGTATGAATTTAGGAGTTGGTGAAACTAGGATTAAAAAATGATGAAAAAAGATGGAACATTTTCATACACTTTCAGTCCTTTGTGTTTTACCAGTTTAAAATAATTGATGTCAGTAAATCTGGTGGCTCAGATGGTAAAGAATCTGCCTGCAGTATGGGAGACCTGGGTTCGATTCCTGAGTTGGGAAGATCCCCTGGAGGAGGGAATGGCCACCCACTCCAGTATTCTTGCCTGCAGAATCCCATGGACAGAGGAGCCTGGTGGGCTACAATCCACGGGGTTGCAAAGAGTTGGACATGACTGAGTGAGTGACTAACACGCTTTAGAGTTTATCGTAATTGTTCAGTTCCTTCAGTTCCATAACATGTTGTTTTAGGAAAGACATGTTTCATCCCCAGATCATTTACTCTGTGCCCGTTAGGTATGCTCTGGAGAAAGAAAGCCCAGGAGTGGACAGCCTTTACTTCTGAGGAAGTTGCAGTTTACAAGTGGTGTGGGGGTGGAGACAGAGACATAAAGAGATGAAGAATGGGGAGCTGTGCCCAGAGGGTCCCCTCCATCCATTCCCCGGTTTGTCTCATGCTGTTCCCTCTATGTGAGTACGTTCCCCCCACAACCCTTCACATCTATCACTCAAGGTCCAGACTGAAATGTAACTCCTCCCATAAAATCTTCCCAGACTTCTGATCTGCAAGGGCCCCAACCCTCCTATGCCATTACACAGTATCCCCTGCATGCTGACCACATTCTCGACGCCAAGGCTACCCCGCTGCATCCCAAGCCTGCCTCGTTGTGCCTGCCCGCGGAATCCCGCTCTCTTACCCAGCACGCGCTCCCCTATGCCGCCCAGCTCCATGTAGGCCGTGTGGAAGGCCTCAGCCGTGCTCCTATCCAGGGGCTGCTCCTGCCCGTTGACCATGATGGTGCTGCACTTCTCCAAGACCTGCTCGGGGGCCCCTTTCATCACCACGAGGAAGCGCTTGTCATCTGGGTCCTCGGTCTCGTGGATGGAGAGCTGCGGAGGAGGGATTGCGCACGCTCAGTGCGGCATCGCGGCTAAGGACACCATCTCTACTAGGAAGGGCCTGAACTGGACAGAGCTTTTCAGGAGCAAAACATCGCTTTCTCTGTGGTTTCTGTTTCTACTCTCCGTAATATGTAAAGGAAGAATGTTCTCTGCAGGCATGTTCTGTCCTTTCTACTTCATGCTCAAGTAATATGCAGACACTGAAGGACTTCCTGGCAGTCTGGTGGCTAATACTTTGAGCTCTCAACGCAGGGGGTCTGGGTTCCATCCCGGGTCAGGGAACCAGATCCCTCAGGCCACAACTCAAAGATCTCATGTGCCAGAGCTGTTTAGTTTCTTCGAGTTGAATGATGCCCCAGAGACCTTCCAAGGCCTCCTCCTAAACCACTGTGCTTTAGTGCCGAGTGCTGCGCAGGCGTGTGGATATAAGGTGACTCTAAAGCATCTCAGAGCTCCTTGGCCTCTTCTGTGGGACTCACTCCTTTCTAGCAACTCCAGGGAGCCCACTTTCTCCATTAATGCTCTGTACAGGAGGCCTCACAGAACCTGCTCTTCCTCTCCCCGAAGAAGACGGAACCCCAGCAGGATGTGAGTCTTGTCTGTGGTTGGAAGGCCACCTGCCTAGGCTGAGCACACCCATGGGGTCTGCCCAAGCCCTAGCTCTGGCCCTTGCTGTTTCCTCATTCTTGACTACCTAATAGAATTGTGAGGAGTGTGGAAATCAGCAGTTGATAGCCATGATTACTACTGTTATTTTAGGATTGCTAGTCATTCTATTTTCACTTATGTTTTGAACAGAGATCTGAGTTTCTCTACATTTTACATCATACATTTTGTTAGTTGTCTGCTTTGCTAACCATGACTCTTTACTGGTTAATTATCCACAAAGACATTTGCTCCACAGTTATTTTCCAGTCCTAAATTCCTTTCAAACAAAATGTGTGCGTAATCACTAGAAACTTGCACACAAATGTGGTCATCCTACTTACATAATTTAATGTTATGCAAAGACTGAGTCCTAGAGAAGGAAATGGCAACCCCATCCAGTATTCTTGCCTGTGAAATCCCATGGAGAGAGGAGCCTGGTGGGCATGGTCCAAAGAGTCAGACACAACTGAGTGACTAAACGACAACAACAACAAAAGACCAAGTCACAACACCCCACTCTTGCTTTGGAGTCTTCGGGGAACTCCACCTGTAGCAGCACTTTGTTCTCTGCCTGACCTGAGGAGGGTGGACATGGCTACCTGCTGGCTACCCTGGTGGGAGGGGAGACAACCAGGCAAGGGTGGCCAGTTGCCCCCTGAGCAACAAGGGGTGGAGACTCCTGTGCACTGCTGGCAGGGCAGACATGGAAAGCAATGCTTTGGGTCCTCACTGGTCCTCACAAAGGGCAGAATTCACCCAAATGGCCTGAACTGACCACCTGGCCTCTGTGTTGTGGTAGAGAAAAGCATAGACTCAGGCATCAGATGGACATGTGAAGACTTAGATGCTTGGGTGGCTCCGGCCACCTCAACACTTTCTAAGGCCCATTTCCTTGCCTGCAGTTGGGACTTCATCTGGTCCTACCTTCAAGGCTTATGGTGAGGATTACATGAGACCAAGCATGGAGAATGCCTAACACAGATGGGGCAGCTGGCTTCTCCTCACTGGCCCCCTCACTCAGCCTGTCATGGTGGGGGGTGTGGCTGCTGCCCCTCCCTGTGCCCAAGTCACCAGGGCGGGCAGTGGTGCATTTGTGTGCATGTTATACAGAAAGGCCACGTGTGGGAATGGCAGGCCCCATCGAAACCTTTATCTTTTCTCTCCTCTACTTGTTCTGTGTTTACCAGATGTCCAGGCTCTGCATCTCTGAGGACTGTTTTTAAAGTCAAGTGTCATTCAAAACATGTACTGACTAAAGGATGCCTATGAGTGGAAATGCTGCTCTAGTGATGATAAGGATTCAGTAAAGCCCATGAGCCTTAGAGCCTGTGCTTTACAACAAGAGAAGTCACTGTAATGAGAAGCCTGCACACTGCAACAAAGACCCAGCACAGCCAACTATAATTAAAAACCAAAAGATTCAGTTGTGAGGGGAAAGTCACCTGAAATTTGTTGGTTGAGTTAAAAGGGATTTCAGCTACTTTGCGGTTTCTTTTTCTAATATCCATCACGTTACCCAGCACGACCTCTGAGAACTTCAAAAGAGCAGTTTCTGAGGCATCTCCAACCACAATTTTCTGTGAATGAAAAGATATAAGTAGTTGCAGCACATAATTGGATTCTTCTGTGGTTATTTTCAAACAACCAATGTGCAACCTAAGCTTACTAAGTATCAGAGGGAGAGAACAGCTATCCCATAAGTGACAGATTTATTACTGTTAGTGTTAATCGTGCCTGACTTGGGACTGTAGCCTGCCAGGCTCCTCTGTCCATGGGATTCTCCAGGCAAGAATACTGGAGCAGGTTTGCAATGCAGGAGACCCAGGTTTGATCCCTAGGTTGGGAAAATCCCCTGGGCAAGACGACTGGAGTGGCTTGTCATTTCTTTCTCCAGGGTATTTTCCCAACCCAGGGATCAAACCTGGGTCTCCTGCATTGCAACCCGCTCCAGTATTCTTTCCTGGAGAATCCCATGGACAGAGGAGTCTGGCGGGCTACAGTCCAGGGGGTCGCAAAAGGTTCAGACACGACTAACATTTACAACTGTTAACTGCAGGGCGCAACCTGCTGGCGATAAGGGAGTTGAGACAAGTTAGAGCCCTGAGAGTGGGAGTTTTCATGGGAAAAAAGCAGTGAACTTAATCTTGGAGAGGGGCAGGGGGTGTTTCCTGGAACTTTGATTGTATCTTCTTAGCTGGTAAAGAATTTAGGACAGTAACTTAAAGGCACAATCATTTTCAAGAAAGAGACTTTTCAGAAAACCTAAATGAATATTTTGAGAACTTTTAGATTTCTTGAAGTCAATGACAGTGAAAAAGGTTCCTACAGGTCTTGTTAGATTCGCTCTCACAGAACAAATGCCACTCAGTGGCAGAGATTAAATCAAGCAACAGATCAGAACAGAGAAGGTGACTTCGCTCTGCAAAGTGCCTGTGGCTTCACCTTCATGATAGGGACGCTCTCCTGTCCAGGTCTGAACTCAGCGCGGTTACACAGCGTTATGATCTTTGACAGGGAGGCCCAGGTCGCAGAGCTTTGGTCAAAGACTTGATCTGGAAAGAAGAACCATGGATGCCGAGGGTGCCAGGCTTGTGCCAATGAGCAGCACTGTTCACCTATGGCCACAGATCAGCCGTGCTGAGCCCACCATGCAGGGCCAGGCTGGATGCACCCCAAGGCTTACTCGATTGGTTTTCACTAGTATCTGCCACAAAGATCTGGTGGTCAAACCACAGATGGGCCACCGTCATCCTGTTCTGGGTCAGGGTTCCAGTCTTGTCTGAGCAAATGATGGAGGTAGAGCCAAGAGTCTCCACTGCCTCCAGGTTCTTTACAAGGCAGTTCTTCTTGGCCATTCGTTTTGCTGTCAGTGACAGAGTCACCTAGACAGAGGAGAGAGAGAGAAGCTTTGAGAAAAACCACCATGCTGAACTTGGGTTCAGTAATGTAGTAACAGTTACAGTTGGACTAGTTTCAGGTGTAGTTACAGATGCAGTAAAACTGCACCAGACCCAGTGGGTGAGAAGGCATATAAAGCTTGCACGTGCTCTCTCTCTTTTTACTCCTTGAGGAAAATGATCCTAAGGGATCCACAGGTAGCAAAGCCAGGCAAGTGCCAGGTCAATACAAAGGGGGCTTAGCTGCTGAGCGCCTGTGGATCACAAGCAAGAGCGTTGTAAGACAGACTTCAGCCACCATGTGCCAAAGGGCTTGCCCCAAATGGCTTACTTTTTGCTTTGGGAAATCAAGAAACACTTGTTTCACTTCAAGATCTCCAAATGTTAATAAAGATTCTTGGCTCTCTCTGAAGCCCCCAGATCTCAAAAGGGTTCTTTAGGCTCCAGCTTGGTCAAATTACTGTCTGCTGGAGTCAGAGGAGACAGGCAATAACACTTCTGTCTGTCTTTGCTGAGGACGGTGCCAGGAGCGGAGGTATGAATCCTCCCCACCTGGGGGCCTTGTTTCAGGATGAGTTAGGTCCTGACACAGGGAGAACCAAAGTTAGACCGGGGGCAGAGCAGAAAGTGCTGAACTGCTCTGCAGGATCAGACAGGGAGTCTGTGTCTCAGACTGCCTCTGAGAGGGTGAAGTGATGTGAAAGTGTACCTACATCCCTCAGCTGTAGAAACTGCCAAAGTATTTTTTTTTT
>SJYW01012022.1:443774-492431 GCA_006410735.1 Raphicerus campestris | reverse complement strand
GCCACAACTCAAAGATCTCATGTGCCAGAGCTGTTTAGTTTCTTCGAGTTGAATGATGCCCCAGAGACCTTCCAAGGCCTCCTCCTAAACCACTGTGGTTTAGTGCCGAGTGCTGCGCAGGCGTGTGGATATAAGGTGACTCTAAAGCATCTCAGAGCTCCTTGGCCTCTTCTGTGGGACTCACTCCTTTCTAGCAACTCCAGGGAGCCCACTTTCTCCATTAATGCTCTGTACAGGAGGCCTCACAGAACCTGCTCTTCCTCTCCCCGAAGAAGACGGAACCCCAGCAGGATGTGAGTCTTGTCTGTGGTTGGAAGGCCACCTGCCTAGGCTGAGCACACCCATGGGGTCTGCCCAAGCCCTAGCTCTGGCCCTTGCTGTTTCCTCATTCTTGACTACCTAATAGAATTGTGAGGAGTGTGGAAATCAGCAGTTGATAGCCATGATTACTACTGTTATTTTAGGATTGCTAGTCATTCTATTTTCACTTATGTTTTGAACAGAGATCTGAGTTCCTCTACATTTTACATCATACATTTTGTTAGTTGTCTGCTTTGCTAACCATGACTCTTTACTGGTTAATTATCCACAAAGACATTTGCTCCACAGTTATTTTCCAGTCCTAAATTCCTTTCAAACAAAATGTGTGCGTAATCACTAGAAACTTGCACACAAATGTGGTCATCCTACTTACATAATTTAATGTTATGCAAAGACTGAGTCCTAGAGAAGGAAATGGCAACCCCATCCAGTATTCTTGCCTGTGAAATCCCATGGAGAGAGGAGCCTGGTGGGCATGGTCCAAAGAGTCAGACACAACTGAGTGACTAAACGACAACAACAACAAAAGACCAAGTCACAACACCCCACTCTTGCTTTGGAGTCTTCGGGGAACTCCACCTGTAGCAGCACTTTGTTCTCTGCCTGACCTGAGGAGGGTGGACATGGCTACCTGCTGGCTACCCTGGTGGGAGGGGAGACAACCAGGCAAGGGTGGCCAGTTGCCCCCTGAGCAACAAGGGGTGGAGACTCCTGTGCACTGCTGGCAGGGCAGACATGGAAAGCAATGCTTTGGGTCCTCACTGGTCCTCACAAAGGGCAGAATTCACCCAAATGGCCTGAACTGACCACCTGGCCTCTGTGTTGTGGTAGAGAAAAGCATAGACTCAGGCATCAGATGGACATGTGAAGACTTAGATGCTTGGGTGGCTCCGGCCACCTCAACACTTTCTAAGGCCCATTTCCTTGCCTGCAGTTGGGACTTCATCTGGTCCTACCTTCAAGGCTTATGGTGAGGATTACATGAGACCAAGCATGGAGAATGCCTAACACAGATGGGGCAGCTGGCTTCTCCTCACTGGCCCCCTCACTCAGCCTGTCATGGTGGGGGGTGTGGCTGCTGCCCCTCCCTGTGCCCAAGTCACCAGGGCGGGCAGTGGTGCATTTGTGTGCATGTTATACAGAAAGGCCACGTGTGGGAATGGCAGGCCCCATCGAAACCTTTATCTTTTCTCTCCTCTACTTGTTCTGTGTTTACCAGATGTCCAGGCTCTGCATCTCTGAGGACTGTTTTTAAAGTCAAGTGTCATTCAAAACATGTACTGACTAAAGGATGCCTATGAGTGGAAATGCTGCTCTAGTGATGATAAGGATTCAGTAAAGCCCATGAGCCTTAGAGCCTGTGCTTTACAACAAGAGAAGTCACTGTAATGAGAAGCCTGCACACTGCAACAAAGACCCAGCACAGCCAACTATAATTAAAAACCAAAAGATTCAGTTGTGAGGGGAAAGTCACCTGAAATTTGTTGGTTGAGTTAAAAGGGATTTCAGCTACTTTGCGGTTTCTTTTTCTAATATCCATCACGTTACCCAGCACGACCTCTGAGAACTTCAAAAGAGCAGTTTCTGAGGCATCTCCAACCACAATTTTCTGTGAATGAAAAGATATAAGTAGTTGCAGCACATAATTGGATTCTTCTGTGGTTATTTTCAAACAACCAATGTGCAACCTAAGCTTACTAAGTATCAGAGGGAGAGAACAGCTATCCCATAAGTGACAGATTTATTACTGTTAGTGTTAATCGTGCCTGACTTGGGACTGTAGCCTGCCAGGCTCCTCTGTCCATGGGATTCTCCAGGCAAGAATACTGGAGCAGGTTTGCAATGCAGGAGACCCAGGTTTGATCCCTAGGTTGGGAAAATCCCCTGGGCAAGACGACTGGAGTGGCTTGTCATTTCTTTCTCCAGGGTATTTTCCCAACCCAGGGATCAAACCTGGGTCTCCTGCATTGCAACCCGCTCCAGTATTCTTTCCTGGAGAATCCCATGGACAGAGGAGTCTGGCGGGCTACAGTCCAGGGGGTCGCAAAAGGTTCAGACACGACTAACATTTACAACTGTTAACTGCAGGGCGCAACCTGCTGGCGATAAGGGAGTTGAGACAAGTTAGAGCCCTGAGAGTGGGAGTTTTCATGGGAAAAAAGCAGTGAACTTAATCTTGGAGAGGGGCAGGGGGTGTTTCCTGGAACTTTGATTGTATCTTCTTAGCTGGTAAAGAATTTAGGACAGTAACTTAAAGGCACAATCATTTTCAAGAAAGAGACTTTTCAGAAAACCTAAATGAATATTTTGAGAACTTTTAGATTTCTTGAAGTCAATGACAGTGAAAAAGGTTCCTACAGGTCTTGTTAGATTCGCTCTCACAGAACAAATGCCACTCAGTGGCAGAGATTAAATCAAGCAACAGATCAGAACAGAGAAGGTGACTTCGCTCTGCAAAGTGCCTGTGGCTTCACCTTCATGATAGGGACGCTCTCCTGTCCAGGTCTGAACTCAGCGCGGTTACACAGCGTTATGATCTTTGACAGGGAGGCCCAGGTCGCAGAGCTTTGGTCAAAGACTTGATCTGGAAAGAAGAACCATGGATGCCGAGGGTGCCAGGCTTGTGCCAATGAGCAGCACTGTTCACCTATGGCCACAGATCAGCCGTGCTGAGCCCACCATGCAGGGCCAGGCTGGATGCACCCCAAGGCTTACTCGATTGGTTTTCACTAGTATCTGCCACAAAGATCTGGTGGTCAAACCACAGATGGGCCACCGTCATCCTGTTCTGGGTCAGGGTTCCAGTCTTGTCTGAGCAAATGATGGAGGTAGAGCCAAGAGTCTCCACTGCCTCCAGGTTCTTTACAAGGCAGTTCTTCTTGGCCATTCGTTTTGCTGTCAGTGACAGAGTCACCTAGACAGAGGAGAGAGAGAGAAGCTTTGAGAAAAACCACCATGCTGAACTTGGGTTCAGTAATGTAGTAACAGTTACAGTTGGACTAGTTTCAGGTGTAGTTACAGATGCAGTAAAACTGCACCAGACCCAGTGGGTGAGAAGGCATATAAAGCTTGCACGTGCTCTCTCTCTTTTTACTCCTTGAGGAAAATGATCCTAAGGGATCCACAGGTAGCAAAGCCAGGCAAGTGCCAGGTCAATACAAAGGGGGCTTAGCTGCTGAGCGCCTGTGGATCACAAGCAAGAGCGTTGTAAGACAGACTTCAGCCACCATGTGCCAAAGGGCTTGCCCCAAATGGCTTACTTTTTGCTTTGGGAAATCAAGAAACACTTGTTTCACTTCAAGATCTCCAAATGTTAATAAAGATTCTTGGCTCTCTCTGAAGCCCCCAGATCTCAAAAGGGTTCTTTAGGCTCCAGCTTGGTCAAATTACTGTCTGCTGGAGTCAGAGGAGACAGGCAATAACACTTCTGTCTGTCTTTGCTGAGGACGGTGCCAGGAGCGGAGGTATGAATCCTCCCCACCTGGGGGCCTTGTTTCAGGATGAGTTAGGTCCTGACACAGGGAGAACCAAAGTTAGACCGGGGGCAGAGCAGAAAGTGCTGAACTGCTCTGCAGGATCAGACAGGGAGTCTGTGTCTCAGACTGCCTCTGAGAGGGTGAAGTGATGTGAAAGTGTACCTACATCCCTCAGCTGTAGAAACTGCCAAAGTATTTTTTTTTTTCTTTTAAAAAATATAGAAATGCAGGGAAGGTGTCAGGCTTCTAGAAATTTTCTAAGTGTGGTTCAAGATTGTCTTATCTAGATCTTAAGGGGCAAAGTATCATATGGGATTTGCAGATAGATCTCTAAAAATGAAAACACAATTTTTCAAGGACAATTCTTACAAATATTAACAGATGACAGTTCTCTTTGTCCGTCTAAGAGACAGAACACCCTATGACTGGCCCTGATGGAGCAGACTCAGCTGCGGCAGAGCAGGATGGCACACTAGCAGGGTCAGGGTACGGCCACTAGCAGCACAGACTCACAGTGACAGTGGCCAGGAGACCCTCAGGCACATTGGCCACAATGATGCCAATGAGGAAGATGATGGAGTCCAGGACATAATACTTCATGGACACTGCGATGATGAAGAAAATGATGCCGATGGAGACTGCCACTCCTGCCACGATATGAACAAAGTGCTCGATCTCGATGGCGATGGGTGTCTTCAAGTCCTTGACTCTTGAAGCCAGCGAGGCGATCTGCCCAATGATGGTGCGGTCACCCGTGTTGATGACCATGCCAGTTGCTGTGCCTACAGGTGGAGCAGACGTTTTATTCCAGGAGTCCTCAGCGAGGAGGGACCACGGCCTTGCAAGCTCCTCTCTTTGGTGGCTCACATGGCCAGTCAGCACATGACACTACAAAGGCCAAACACCAGCTCTCTAGACTCCTCAATTCCACATTTTCTCTTGGAAAAGCTTAGCGGCAAGAGATGGTAGAGAGAGAGAAACATAAAGGTCGACAAAGGAGAAAGGCTATGAGAGGAACCTGTAGTTCCGTAAGCTATCGGACCTACCTTCCAGACAGGTTGTGGAGAAGAAGGCGATGTTCTTGGTCTCCAGGGGACTTTCATGTGTGAACTCACAGCAGCGAGCCTGGGGCTCTGACTCCCCGGTGACAGATGAGTTGTCCACCTAGAAGGAGTTTTGAAAAGAGTTCAAGGCCAGGCAACTTGTTCCCTTCTTTGGTTACACTGAGACCTGGAAAGACCATAGCACCATGAGCGTGACCCTCAGGGCACCCATGATACTGACCTTACACCCCTGAGTGGACAGAATTCTGATATCCGCAGGGACCCGGTCTCCACCTTTAATCTCCACTATGTCCCCCACCACTAGCTGGTCAGCAGGAATTGTCTTCTTCTCTGAGTCTCGAATGACAAGTGCTTGCTGCAGAAGAAAACCATGACCCAGGCCTCAGATCCCATCCTGGAATGATGCTGGCCCTCCTCCATGCCTTTTGTCCCCCACAGGCTCAGGAAGGAAGGCACAGGAGTGCATGGCTGTCAGAATAGCAGACAATGAAGCCAAGGGTTCTACTCAGGTCCTGAAGACCCTAAGAACTATTTTTCTTGAGTTGGAGCTCACGGAGATAGCCTTTGACCCAGAAAATGCTGCCATGGGAGGTACAGCAAAGCCACAGCTCTTGGCCTGACAGACAGGGGGACCAATCATCCTGCTGGGAAGTCCAGGAAGAGTCCTAAGGTTGAGCCAAAGGGATCAGTGATCTCGTTCAGGTCATAAAACCTTTAATGGAGTAAGAGATGGGTCTCTGCTTCTGAACATAAAAGATTCCACCCAGAGACCATGCCTCCTGGCAGCTCTGTAGCCCAGTGAGGTTGTGGTTCTGTGTGCTGACAGTGGTGACCCCAGAGGACCCCTCTCAGGTTGCTGCAGGTAGAGGGATCTGAGGCCTCCCACCCTGGCAGCATTTGGGGGCAACATGCAGCGAGGCTCAGAAATGGGAGCAGAAAGACTGATGGTTTAAAGAATCACAGGTTGGCTCCCTTGGCTCATGTTGGAACCACTTGAATGCCTTCTGTCCGAATGGTTCACGAAGCTGAGGAGCAGCCACAGGAGATGCCAGGCAGTGGCTCATGTTTCTGTCCCATTCTGCTCTTGACTGAACATATTCCTCCACCTTGCCTTACTGACCACACCCAGGAGGGAACAGGGGCTCCAGAGAGATTAGGCCAGTTGCCCAAGACTCTGCAGACAGCAGGGAGGGGTCCTAGGCCTCCAAGCCACGATCCCTTTTTGATGCTTGCTTGTCTCAAGCCTGGAGACACCAGGGAGGCTGTCACACTTGCCTGCGGGATCATCTTGTGGAAACTGGACATGATGTTGGTGCTCTTCGCCTCTTGGTAATAAGCAAAGACCCCGGTTAGAATGACGACCAGGGCAAGCACAGAGCCCAGGTACACCTGGGTGAGGAGGACAGGCATCAGTCAGAGAAGCAGCATCAGGAATAAGCCCAACCTGAGGGCCAGAGTGCTCCACGGGCCAATCAGAGAGATGGTAGTTGTGTCCTGATGTAACTTGCAGGCCACACAATTCACCCATTTGAAGTTTATAACTAAATGACTATTAATAATTAACACAGTTGTATAACAATCACCACAATCCATCATTCCAGTAAGACCCCTTGTGCCCATGGCAGCCACTCTCCTGCCCTGGCCCAGCCCAGGCAGCCACTGATCTGCTGTCTGAATCCAGTGCTGGCCTGTTCTGGACATTTCACACCAATGGAATCGCACAGAATACGGCCTTTTGCACCCAGCTTCTCTCTCAGCATCATGTTGGCTGCTCTAACTCTGTGGTTTGAAAGTGAAAGTTGCTCATTCGTGTCCAACTGTTTGTGACCCCACGGATTATACAGTCCATGGAATTCTCCAGGCCAGAATACTGGAGTGGGTAGCCTTTCCCTTCTCCAGAGGATCTTCCCAACCCAGGGACTGAACCCAGGTCTCCTGCATTACAGGTGGATTCTTTACCAGCTGAGCCACAAGCTTTGTGGCCCCTAGCTTTGTGGGTTGGTCCCACCTTACTATTAGACACACAAATTCTCCATGGTAAAGGGAGAGAATTAGCTTTGAGGAGAGAAAGCTCCAAACACCTCAAATGCATGTCGATTTTTTTTCCCCCACATAGGAACCAATCATGTATTGCTCTCTTAAAAATGGATGCTCACACTGCTCTGAGACACTAGAGAGTCAGATATACTTTCTGTTTTATAACTGGAGAAGTTATTGATTTTCTCCGACTTATGCAGTGATTGGTTAGTGGTAGACCCCCTGACCCCAGCCCAATGCTCTGCCCAGGGAGGCCTTGCATTATAGTGCTGACCCTCACCACCCTACTCCCCCTACCCCCATCACCAGCAAACTGAGGGGAGCCCCCAGCGCCATACGTTGTCCAGGGAGGAGGCGTGATCATTGGAATACTGAATCCCATATGCAATCCAGCATAGGATGGCTCCTATCCACAGGAGGATGGAGAAGCCCCCCACCATCTGTTTGAGGAACTTGATGATCTCCGGGGTTTCCTTGGGGGGCGTGAGGCTGTTGGGCCCATGCTGAGCCAGCAGTTCAGCAGCCTGGGCACTGGAAAGACCCTGAGAAAACAGAGGGAAAAGAAACAGGAGTTAGATGTTTCTCCCTCCTGGGGCTGGATGTCACATTTCTGCAGACTGTGGGCAGCTGTGACTATATCCCAGCTCAGTCACTGTGCCATCTGGGGGTCTCATTGGATGGACTCCACCATTCTCCTGGCACATCCCGTAAACTGTGGGACAGGGTGGATGCCCTGACACCTTCCCGCCATGTCCGTCCCTTGCCCCTGCATCCTCTGGGCCCAGGCTCCGCTGCTCCTCTTTGCCTCCCTCTCTGTAGGCCAGTGAGTCACACAGCACATATTTCTGTTCACTCAGAACAGATGTATCCAAATCTCCTGGTGTTAAGACACCACATCTTTGAGTTTGAATTCACAGAATGAAGCAGCACTTCTGCGATGGGAGATTTTAGGAGGCGTAAGTTGTCCCCCCTTCTTGGAGGAGGCCTGGACATGACCTGAATACTTCCTGGGCACAGGGTTTGAAAGCAACCCCGTACCATGACAGTAAGGAGGCACTCAAACCTTCCAGGGGTCACCATGGTTCAGCTGCAGTCACAGTCAAAGAACTGTCTGTGACCAGACACATAGCCCAGCAGAGGGCCTTGCCAGGCCTGCAGCTCAGGCCTGCTACTCTTGAGGTTAATGAGCCTCCTCTCGCAAGGTGGGCACATGGGGGGCTGGCAGATCACTCACAAGCCCCAAGCACACAGCCTCTCTCTTTGTATGGTTCCCCGACCCCCTCCCCTGTCACTGGTTCTCTGATGACTTACCGTAATGAAGTTTGTACCATATTTTGTCTCCAGTTCCTCTTTGCTGAGTTTGTGGTCATCCTAAAGTCCATGAAAAGAACAGAGTGAATTAGATAATTCCAAAAGACTTGAACCCTAAACCCTGACAAGCCCATGAAATATGGGAGAAACACTGAGGATGGGAGAGGGGCCAGGAAGTGTAAAAAGAAGGAACCTTTGTCCCAGGGGGTTCCTGCAGTGAGAGAAGAGAACCTTGCTGCAGGAGAGCTCACTGGCCAGCAGATTTTCTGGCCATCCCTGGAGAGTTCAGACTTAACTTGCCATTTACCACATGGTAGCCATCCTTAGTTTTTATGAGTAAAGCAATGCATTTCACCTCAGTCTGGTCTCCAGCACATGCAGATCCTAGCACACCCGTCATCCAGACAGCAGTGATCTGGAAACTCAACTGAAACTCAACTCAGACCTGAACTGCAGGATTAACGGGGAGCGATCAGCAGTGCCCAACCATTCCACATGTCCTGACGGCTCCACACAGCCCTCACCAGGCAGGCCATCTGGGAGAGAGAAATGGGCCTTTCCTTCCTTCAGCACTTGAGGCTCAGCTCGCTATCAGACAAGCCCTCAGATTAAAAACTGCCAAATAAATATTAGGGGGATGGTGGGGGGGCCACACTTGCTAACTCTGCCACAGGATTATTAAACTAAAGCAGAGCTTCTCTACCTTAGCATTATTGACATTTTGGGTCAATAACTCTGTTGTGGGGACTTCTGCCCACCAGCACCCTCCCTTTGAGAAGCGATAACCATAAGTATCTCAGGACATTTGCTGTGGCACCCAGGGAGCAGAGTTCCCTTGTCCTGTCCTGTCCTGTCCCTTTCAGAATCTCTGGGCTAAAGGGCTAGAAATCTCTTCCTGTGGCAAAAATCCCAGCATTCAGGATCCTGAAACTCTGACTGTCAGAGACAAAAATTTATACTGTGACTGGTACCAGAACCGTCTCTTTTCTTAAAGCAAAAATGTCTCATGTTACAGAGAGTTAGGGTTTTGTCCTGTGCTTAGCCAGATTGGCCCTGCTTTTCCATTCACTGTACCAGTACCCACTGAATATGACATTTCTGGGGAGTCATAGGATTAAGACATGGTTCTGTGCAGAGTATGCCAAGTTCAGGGCAGAGAAGAGTTAACATGATTAAAGTCGTTGCTTTCATGGACGGATCTCAGACTGTAAGGGGCCATACTGCACCATCCTCCCCACTATCCTGACTCTCTGGGGATGAGAGTTGGGAGGGTGCGGGTATGAATTCTGCTGGAAGAGCACAGGGCAGCACCAGGTGCCTCAGGCTTGAGTCACCTGCTTGTTTCTTCAGAAGCCAGGGATACTGCATTACTCATCAAGGTTCTAATTTTCTGGAGGGGTTGGGATGCAAGGGCACCCAAGTACGAAGTCACAAATTACAGGATTCCTATAAGAAGGTTGCGAAAAAGAGGGGAAAGAAAGCTGTTTCTCAGCAAAGAAGCAAGGGAATACTCCAGTCAACACCATGGAATTATTTTTTCTATATTTTCCAAAAAGGCTCAAATTTCAAGGAAGGTTCTCACTGTAATTAACAGGCATATGATAGAATGGATATATATTCATGTTATAAACAGTAATTTCAAGTAAGACTAGTTATATATCTTCATCCCTAACTGCTAGATACATGCAAGAAATAAGAATGACTATCTTAGCCTTTCTCCAGTTTCTCTGTAACCCTCTCAACAACTCTAAGGGGTAGTTACCATTTTTAATTCCAGTTTTTCAAAACAGGAAACTGAACTTCAGGGAAACAGATTTGAATTCAGATCCAATTCCAGGGTCATCAGAACATACATGCACAAACACTTTGTGGCATGTGTTGTTTAATGAGCTCTCCAGGTAAAATAAAATAGCTCTGATTTGCAGCAGTCACATCTCAAGCTACTAATACAGTACCAATTGGCTTGCCTGAATTCCAGATTATTTAACAACCTGCTCTGTGGCACAGAAGAGCTCACAGCACTACCAGCTGCTCAGAGAACCACAGCTCTAAAGTCTGCAGTGAAGTGCAGAACAACCCGCATAATCTCAGACTCAGGGCTGGTTTCCATTGGCATTCCTGAGATGTAATCAGCCACATTTCAGTTCTGGGGACGTTCTTTCCCGGGGCGGCCAGCTTTAGTAGTAACAGGGCTTCACATCCACAAAGCACTGCCATTACAAGAGACTCTCACCTCACCTTCCCCCGACAGACCCATGAAAATGGTTTGTTTCCCATTTTACATAAAGAAAACTGAGCTTCAGAGAAGCTAGGTAGCTTACTCCCTGGAGAACTGGAACATCAGCTGAGCCCAAGGCTGCCTGAATCCAAGACCAACTCTAACTTACTACTGAAATCCTTTCTCATGGGGCAAATATACCCAGCAACCTAGCAAGTTTAGGGGCTTTCAGTTTTCCTCCTGAGTGGTTCTGGCTGATGAGATACTTTAATTTCATAGGCTACTAATATCTCAATGAACCAGCAGGGGAGAGGTCTGGGCAGTGCCTGTGGCAACTGGCCTCAGAGGAGCCTTCCCTGGGCGTGCCTACAGCCTGACTGCAGGAATCTTCGGAGGGCCTGACCCCTGGGCAGATACAATCACACCATTTTTTTTTTTTCCTTAAAACAAGGAAACACATGTCAGGGATTTTGAAATTCTTAAGAATGAATTTTTCTTTTGTAAGAAGTGGGTTATAGGGGCAAGCTGTCACCAAGGCGGACAGTGCTTAAGGGCACCCATTTGCTCAAGGACCAAATCAACTGACCAGATCAGGTTCTTTTTTAAGTTCCTCTTTCTGGTGGTTCTTTTTGCGTCCCAAGCACTTGTTTTTCAGGCCCCTGGACTTCTCCTTGCCATCCTCCTTGTCTGTTTTCTCAATGTCTTTGGTTCCACTGAGCTCCACTGAGTAAATTTCTCTTTTCTGAAAGAGAAGCAGAGGTGTAATGTTGGCCCGAGGTAGATGGGTTTTCTGAGGCGAAGCAGGGGCCCTCGTGGTGGGTGGAACTTACAAGGAAGGGGCTCTCCCCCCATCCCCCATTCCCGGTCCCTCCTCCGGGGAGTTCTCTACAGCTTCTGCAAATAGAGCCTGCAGCGCCTTCTCTTTGCTCTCCTCTTCTGTGGAGGGCTGGTTGGGTGGGCTCCTCAGAGGACCCCTGCCTGGGCGAAGAAGTTCATTTCCCGGACTCAGACAAGATCCCTCCGAGGAGGGGCAGGGTCTCACTAGTGCCTGGTCCCCACGGGACACCGGCGAGCCCTGTGTCTGGGTGAGGGCGCCTGGTCCCCCAGGGACACTCCAGCGTGCTCCGTGTCTCGGTGGGCACGCCTGGTCCCCGAGGGACACTCCAGCGCGCCCCGTTTCTCGGAGGGTGTACCCACTGAATTCCTAAACCGCCGAGGGCAGGATGGCGTCAGGACCACAGAGCATCCGCGTTTGGGTCAGCATCTTTCTTCACCCCACCAACCCGAGTTCCACGGTCTCCGGACCAGGAGCAGAGAGAACGGAGCAGAGCCCGCCCGCCCCTCCTCCCGCCCCGGCGGCACGCACCCGGTTCATGGCGCGGGCGGGGGGTCCTGTCCAGAGGGCGGGCCGGGCACGTGGCGGTGGTCCCGTCGAGCGAGGACCGGGGTGCCGGGTCGCGTTGGGCTGGCGGCGGGGTCCTCGCTCCTTCGGGTGCGGAGCGCCAGCGCAGACCTGCAGGTGGCTCGGCCTTAAAAGCGCGGCCCCGCCCCCGCCCGCGAGCCCCGCCCCCGCCCCCGGCGGCGGGCAGAGCGCTGGAGGGGCATGAGGTCCAGTGGGCAGTGCGGTCCGGCCCCCCGGACCTGCCGCGNATTAAATTTCCAAGAGCTAGTTTTTGTTTTCTGATTGTTTCATTCTGGATACAATATCTTTCTCCACCCTACATCCAGGGATATACTTTCTTTTTTTTTTTTTTAGTATTACACATAGCTTCTTGCTCCTATAAAAATGCAATTTTCTTTGCTTATTGGTGGTTTTTCTATTTCATGCTGGGCTTCCCTGGTGTCTCAGTGGTAGAGACCACCTGCAATGCAGAAGATGTGTGTTTGATCCCTGATCTGGGAAGATACCCTGGATGAGGAAGTGGCAACCCACTCCAGTACTCTTTCTTGGGAAATCCCTTTGACAGAGGAGCCTGGCAGACTATAGTCCGTGAGGATGCAAAAGTGTCAGACAGGACTTAGTAATTAAATAACCACAACAACAGCTATTTCATATTAAATGTTTTTCTTAAATGTCTTTGGCTATGTTCTAATTTAGGAACCAAAGATTGTTTGGCTGTTTTCTCTCTGTCTCTCTGTCTGTCTCACACACAGAGAGAGCGAGAAACATATGCACATATGTGTGTGTGTGTGTGTGTATATATATATATATATGTTTTAATGTGAGTAAGGTCTTGAATATTTCTTTGGAGGATTTCCAAATGCTAAAATAGAGGTGTTTTCTCTTCCCCTTTTATCTAGAAAAGAAATTTCAGGACTTTTGCCTAAGGGAGTATAACCTGACAGTGAGGAAAAGAAGTTGCACTATCTTCCATACATAGATTTGATCTTAATCCTTTTGTTTGCACTCTTATCTTTTTTTCTGACCTTTATCATACTAAGCATCCAGCATCTTCAGAGTTATTTTTGCAGAAGATGGAAGAGTCAAGTTGATTACCTTCTGATTAGTAAATCTCTGTAGGTCTTGTGGTTACTTTTACCCAGTTATTTCAAGTATCATTTCTTTCTCTACTTTTCACCCTCCACAATTGTATTGAAATCTCTAATATAATACACTCTTGCATGTATACTCTTCATTGGTTTGATTTATAGGTTTTTTATTTCTTTGCTTTCATTAGAGTAGTTTTCTGGAGGGACACAAAATGTACATTTGTAGCCAATCTACTATATATTTTTAAATTTAAATTTATTTATTTTAATTGGAGGCTAATTACTTTAGAATATTATATTGGTTAAGTTCTTCTGTGCACTTTTAGAAAGAAATTTCCTTTATAATAAAAAAGTGAAGTGGGGATGTGTTAAACATTTTTTAAACAAAGGTAAATGTGGAAAAGAACAGCTTAATCTAGAACTTTGTAAAGTTTATTGTCTAAGCATTGTCTTTTAAGTTAGCTGGGCTTCCTAGTATACTGTAAAAATCCTTTCACTTTTCCAAAGAATCACACTATTTCACCTCTTCGTGCTTTCTGGTTAAATTACCTCCTCCTTATTTTACAAGATGTAGCTCCTGTAGTACCTCCGAGGAAACCTCTGATTCTCAGTATGTATTAAGTAATCTTCCCCTTCCTTCTTCAATTACATACTGTTTGCATTTTATTGAACTTGTATATGAATTCATCAGTTTCACCAACTGTATTGAAATCCCTGTCTTATTTGTCTGTTTCTTCCCAGCAACTAACATAGCTTTTAACCAGATATAGAAATAGTGTGTATTTAAAATATTTGTCTAATTAGATAAATGAATAAAGTAAACTGTGTCTTTTATAAGTAAGCATTCAACATGAGCTGACAGTGTAATGTACTTGGCAAAAACGTTATAAAAATCTGAGGTTGAGTTAAAGAAAATATGTAATTTTTTTGAAAAAAAAAAGGTAATGATTTGTTATAGGTCCAATCACAACTTGGAAATTGTACATACTTCTGGAAATTACATTTTAATAGATATATTAAGAAACATAATTATAGTATAATAGAAATGGTAGTGCATGATATATAGGGGGTCTGAAAACCATGTTGATAGAAGAGCAGTTGAAGGAAATAGGAATTTTTCATCTGCTATACAAAGGCTCTTGGACATGATGGCTATTCTCAAATATGTGAAGAGTTTTAATGACTATAGGATTAGATTTTTCTAAGTTTAACTCCAAAAGAAAAATCTAGATGAATGTGTAGTAGAAGTTTGGTTCAATATGAGTAAGAACTCCCCAGCCAGAACACATTGCTTATGATGAAATGGCTTTTTCCTTCATAAGAGGTTCCAAATTGATTGACCACATCTCTGGAATGTTTTAGAGAGTTCTTCTGCATAAAGTCAGAAGTTGTACTATAGGATTTTTAAGGAGCCCTCAGATATCCAGTATTTGGGCTTTATAGTGGAATAAAAAGGATTTATCTAAATTGAGTTGGTATCCAAATAGCAGAATCATAAATTAGAGGCTACCTACATATAGACTGTGTGTCGTAAAAATAAAATGATAATATTCAGAAAAACTTGGTGGTTAAAACAACAAGGATGAACTATCATTAAAAGTAAAGTCATAAAAAATCTTTCTGAGGTAAATACTAATTCATGTAATTAATGATGTATTTTTTGCTCACAATTGTCATCATTTAATTGGTATATTCCTTCCAAATATAGGTATCTCAGTTTTGTTCATTAATTTTAAATAACTTTTAAACCTGAAAAAATTAAATAAATGAGTGTCAATATAAGAGACACAGAGGTATAGAATGGACTTTTGCCTTCTGAGGGAGAGGGAGAGGGAGAGGGTGGGATGATTTGGGAGAATGGCACTGAAACATGTATATTATCATAGAAGAAATGAAGCGCCAGTCTATGTTCAATACAGGATACAGGATGCTTGGGGCTGGAGTACGGGATGATCCGGGGAGATGGTGTGGGGAGGGAGGTGGGAGGGTGCTTCAGCATGGGGAGATCATGTACACCTGTGGCTGGTTCATGTCAATGTATGGCAAAACCAATACAGTACTGTAAAAAAAGAATTAAAAAAAAAGACAAAAAAAATTCCACATAAAAAAAATAAATAAATGAGTGTCCAAGTCCAATAACTTTCATAAACCTGACCAGATAATTAATTAATTGTAATACTTAGACTTTATATGTTTGCTTTAAAACCTAGCATTCATATGACTGGTATAGTGCATGACAGTTAAGTTTATTAAATGTTAATATGGAGGCTAAATTGCATGATAAAATAATAGTGATTCTGAGTGATTTTCCATTTATAAGCTTCAAGGTCTATAGAAGAAAATTATCTATTATGTATTCTTTTTACAATCACAGATGAAAATATACTATCTACTTTTCATTAACTATCAGATCTTAATATGATTAAGAATATCTTTTTGCCTGTTTGTACTAAAACAGTGATCTGAGTTTATACCTCTTCCAAGTTTCTAGCACAACTAAACTATCCCTCTGTTAACTGTCCTCAAAAACATTTATCAGAAATATACTATGATCTATTAAGTTGTTTCTGTTACTTCAAAATACAAAGAATTTTCTAAATTCAATTTAAATTATTCATTGCACTTAGAACATACTTGGTGCTTGGGTTTTTCTTATAATTGTATATAATATGAGTAATCTATGTGTACTTGACACTTGAATTTTCTGTTGATGACCTGCACAGTGAATTCTGCATCTAACGATGTTTGGCAGAAAAAGCATCTCTCTGAATTTTGATTTTTGTAGATAAGAGTCTGCACAAATCCCACAAGGTTACAATGCAGAGGCAGATGTTTGCTATAAACTACAGTTCAATCCTATGCCCTGCCACTGTCTACTTTCCCTTCCATATATCATCACCAAAAAATAACAAGATAATAGAAAACAAGTTTTGATTCCAGAATGATTTTGGTTGATGATGATGAATGAAGTAGAATAGACAGCTTGATTTTCCTAAGTTAAATTGAACTTGCAATGCCAAATGCAGCAACAACAGCAAAAAGATTAGCAGACATGACAAGGGAAAAGAGAAGAATTTATGTGTAAACACATAATTCCATTTGAAAAAAAGTGCTATGAAAATGTGCAGATGCATAGATACTGAAATCCTGGCAGGGGGGGAAGCTTAAAAATATATTATCTAATGCTGTAAGCAATTATAAAGGAGAAACAAGGCCAAGTAAATAGAGCAATGTAGTTTCAGGAAATGACTTGATTTTATATATAAGAAAGCACACCCAGGTTTTTGGGCATACAATACAAGTAATTATAAGTGACTATAATCTATCCAGTATCCAAGGGAGAAAATAACCTAGGTGGACTCTGTGAACACTTAACACATGTGACAAACATTTCCCAGTAGTCTTGCCTGGGAAATCCCATAAACAGCAGAGCATAGAGTGCTATAGTCCATGGGGTTGTAAAGAGTCAGATATGACTGAGTGCACACACACACACACACACACATACACACACACCATCTAAATTAAAGAAAGAAAACATTAAAAATAAAATAATGTTATCAATTCCATATAAAACTATAATACACATGAAACTGGGGTTCAAAAAGAGAAATTTGAGAATCAAGAAAAAAATCTGAACATATAGTAAGCATGAATTTTCCAAAATCGATGACAAAGGTGTGTTCTATTGAAAATACATACATAATAAATAACCCCAAAAAGTAATATTAGAGTAAGACTGCTGAAACTTAACAACAGTGTTTGAGTAGCAAGAGGAAGAAAGAAACATTATCTTCAAAGGAATGAAATAGGATGGACACTTGATTTCTGCACACATTAATGGAAGCAAGAAGAGAGTGTATTTAAATTTATCATTGTTAAATCTTCCTATATATCAAAATATTTAGCATTATAATATTTCTTTGCTTAAATTCAGCTTTGTTTGATGTTAATACAGATAATCCAGCTTTAACTTATAGTATGTTTTCCTTTAAGCCCATGTTCACACATGGAAATCAGACATACATACATATATAAGTATACAATAAGAATGCACTTATGAATGAATATGGAAAGTGTAATATTTCATTTTAAATAAATCTTTGTACATAATATCTTTATTTTGCATACAAATGTCATGTATTCATACATCTATAAATACCAGAATGTATACGGGAATGTTGAAAAACTTGCTGCTGAATGATTTTGCAGGAAACTTTAAAACTATAGCTAAACTCTGATGTCACTATTGTCATCAGAGAATACCTTAGTGAAGAAAGGTCATGATAAAAATTATTTCCTGCTCCATTGCCCCTTTATATCCTATTTGCAACAACTGAAAGATTCTTATGTCAGATGTAAAGTGGCAACTGAAAATTAGGAGGAAAACTGTAATTCTTTTTCTTCTGTGAATATACTAAATGTCTCTTTGTCAGTGTTTACAACATACCTAGGTTTCTAATAATGCACAGACTACATTGAGAAGAGTTGATCTGTTCATATACATCACCTAAACAATGGATCAGACACTTAGTTTTTTTTTAACAGAATATTATTGGTATTTTACACATTGTCAATTATTAATACTTGATGTTACAGTATTCATTTCCATTTGTCATCACCTGCTTGCTGAAATGTTTCAAGATCTTAGTAACTAACTCTTTCTGGAGAATTCTATACATAAAAGAAAAGATGATAGTGAAATGAACCCCATATACTCATTGCCCAGATTCTACAATTTTTAGCATGTTGCTTATCAACTTTTATCTATAATTAGAGTAATTAGAACCCCAGGCTTAAATGATTTCACTGTAAACTCTGAAATTGTGTTTCTAAAAGATAAAGATCACAACAGTATTATAACAAAATTTTATAATATTAGATTATCCATTGCTGCTGCTGCTGCTACTAAGTCGCTTCAGTCGTTTCCGACTCTGTGCGACTCCATAGACGGAAGCCCATCAGGCTCCTCCATCCATGGGATTTTCCAGACAAGAGTACCGGAGTAGGGTGCCATTGCCTTCTCCAAGATTATCCATTATCCAATTATAATTACCATCAATAATGCAGTGTGTGTTTGTACTCTTCAATCTCTTATCTTTTCCTTTATATTGGTTTACTTAAACTGNCTCCTCCATCCATGGGATTTTCCAGGCAAGAGTACCGGAGTAGAGTGCCATTGCCTTCTCCAAGATTATCCATTATCCAGTTATAATTACCATCAATAATGCAGTGTGTGTTTGTACTCTTCAATCTCTTATCTTTTCCTTTGTATTGGTTTCCTTAAACTGGAATCCAGTCAAGGTCTGAACTGAATTTTGTTTCTGTATTCTCAAAGTTCCTTTAATATTGAGGACTCTTATGCCATCTTACTTAAACCTACAGTTAAAAAAAAAAAAAACATAAATCTTTTGTCCTGTGATGTTTCCCTCATTCAGGATTTTGCTAATTACACCTTNTTTGTTTTTGTATTCTCAAAGCTCCTTTAATATTGAGGACTCTTATGCCATCTTACTTAAACCTACAGTTTAAAAAAAAAAAAAACAAAACATAAATCTTTTGTCCTGTGAAGTTTCCCTCATTCAGGATTTTGCTAATTACACCTTCAAAGAGACTTTTGATATATTTATTTTACCTATAGATACTTTAAACCAGAAGTGAAGGAATGACTTGATTGAATTTAGGTTCTACATTACAGTAAACTTTTTGAAATATGGTATTCTGTACTTCCAAATTGTGACAAGTTGATCCACCCATCTATCAATTCATGAAGTTTTCTGTTAACTTTTCATTTAATGATATTAGCAATTATAGATTACATTTGGTTAGAGCTATTATTTTGGGTGATATTACTATTATCACTATTATTATAGATTTTGATATCAAGGTTATTTGCTATCTTTATAAAAAATTTCTAAGTATACATATTCTTCTATGCACTGAAATATTTGAGTGATGTATGTAGTACATATACTCCACTGATCAGATTGATTTTCTGTTAAATATATCTTGGATTTCGGCCTTTAAATTTTTTTTAAATTCAATACAAAAAGCCCCCACAAAATATTAGTATTCATACAAAGGGTACAGAGAAGATTAAAAAATGTCATCTTCCATGTATCCATCTCTCTGCTTAAGAGCGATAATGCTAAAAATAGTCAAGAAGTTGTTTCATGCTTCTCCTTTACCTTGTCTTTTTTTGTTTGTTTGTTTGAGAAGATGAACAACAATGGATCTAGACCTTTTAAATAAGATTTTTTGCCAACTGGCCGTATGTTAAGTTTTGTTGTTGTTCAATTGCTAGGCCATGTCTGACTCTTTGCAACTCCATGCATTGCACATGCCAGGCTTCCCTGTCCTCCACTATCTCCAGGAGTTTGCTCAAGTTCAATTCCATCAAGTCAGTGATGAACATCTCATCTGAACATCTCATCCTCTGCCGCCCTCTTATTCTTTTGCCTTCTATTCTTTCCCAGCATGGGTCTTTCCTGTTTTTTTTTTCCCCCCAATGAGTTAGCTCTTTGCATTAAATGGCCAAAGTATTGCAGCTTCAGCATCAGTCCTTCCAACTAATATTCAAAGGGCACTAAAAGGGCACTGCATGAGGAAGGGGTATATCCAAGTAGCTGCTCAGTGGGCTCCTGCAGTGCAGACAGCTTCTCTAGTACATAATCTTATAGCAGGCATCACACAGCATCACCTAGTACCTATCACCTTCCCTTAGCACACAACTCTGGAGATTTTACTGATGATACTCTTCCCCATGAATGGTTTTTCCAGGCCCCTAGAGGGTGAATTTCTGATGAAATAACTTTTCTGCATTCAGTGAACATTAGCAATGCCCTCTCCAAAGGTCTGGCTCTCACTTCAAGGTGGTGCGTGTGTGTGTGTGTGTGTGTGTGTGTGTGTGTGAGAGAGAGAGAGAGAGAGAGAGAGAGAAAGAGAGAGAGGTCTCCCTTAGGGTACCCAATCTCAGTCTTAGGACTTCTGACTTCTCCTAATATTTGCAATTTCTGTATTTCTCAGAGTTTCTTTTATTTCTAGCCAATTATTTTGTCTAGTTTCCTGATATAGTAAATGATTCTTCTAACTTTCAAAGTTGAAACACTGTGTAATTTCTCCTTCTTGATTGGACTTCAACTGATACAACAGGTATATCTATAATTCTTTAAGTTTTGCTGCTATTTCATGTGTGGATGCTCACTTATGTCCAACTCTTTGAGACCCCATGGACTGCAGCCCACCAGGTTCTTCTGTCCATGGAATTTTTCAGGCAAAAATACTGGATTGGGCTGCCATTTCCTCCTCAGTGTTGCATAATATGACTAATCCATGATTTCTTTATCCATTTTTCTGTTGATTTTTTTTCCCATCACAAAAAAATTGCTTCTATGAGCATTTCTGGTACGCAAATAGAAGTGTCTAGAATATAGAGGAATCTCTGAAATTTCTTGAAAATTATAGAAAAAGCTAATTGTTTATCAACACGACTTATAAATTTAGGTAAGTGAGCAACATATAAAGATTAAGTTACTTCATATTTCACCAACAGATGGCATGTAAAACAGTTTTAAAATTTTACTTTTATTTTTGGTTGTGCTGGGTCTTCTTTACTATTCATGGTTTTTCTCCAGTTGTGGTGAGCAGGGTCTACTCTCTATTTGTGTTTTGTGATCGTCTCATTGTGGTGGCTTCTCTTGTGGAGCTGGGACCCTAGGCACACAGGTTTCAGTAGCTGCTACCCATAGGCTCAGTAGTTACTGCTCCCAGGCTCTAGAGCACAGGCCCAGTAGCTGTGGCACGTGGTCTTCATTGTTCTACAGCATGTGGAATCTTCCTGGATTAGGGATTGAGATTGTGCCTCCTGCACTGGTCTTCCCTGGTGGCTCAGTAGGTAAGGAGTCTGCCTGTATCTTGGGAGACCTGGGTTCAATCCCTGGGTAGGGAAGATCCCCTGGGGAAGGAAATGGCAGCCCACTCCAGTATTCTTGCCTGGAGAATTCCAGTGACAGAGGAGCCTGGTGGGCTGCAATCCATGAGGTCACAAAGAGTCTGACAGGACTGAGTGACTAACACTTTCACTTTCTTTCCTGTTTTACTTTTTTTTCCCCTACAAAGTTGTTTACCTTTTACAATTATTACCGATTTCAGGGAGTTCTTTATATATCATGGATATTAATTCCTTTTAAATTGCATGTCTTGTTAGTCACTTTTCAGTCTGTTAGTTTTATTTTGCTTTCTTTAGAGTATATTTCGATCAATAGAAAGCTTAATTTTAAAACAATGAGGTTTATCAGAGATTTAAAGTTTATAAAGATCAAAAAGAGCATTATTTTATATTGTCTTCTAAAGATTTGTGTGTGTTTAAGCCACATGGCTTGACTTTTTTTTTTAAACCCATGTGGATTGTTTTTAGTGTTTTATAAAAAACTTTGATTTTTTTTCCATGTTGACAATAATTGTCCCAGGACCAGATGTTGATACTCCTTAATTTTCCATACTGAAATGCTATGAAAACTCTGCAATAAATAAGATTTGTACAGATTTATAGGTCTAGTCCTCATTTCTCTTTTCTGTTGATTTATTATAACACATATAATATACTTTTAATTAAGCTCCCATTTTAAAAAGACAGTGCTTATTCATTTTACTTCTTGTCAGGCATGCCATAGTTTCTTTCTGTGACTTGCTTTTCAAAAAAATAGAAGTCTTCTTGTCAATTTACATTAAAAAAACTTTGTTGACATTTTGGTCTGAATTGTAATATACAATATAAATCAACTTTTTGTTTTCTCNTGCAGAGGAAGGTAAACTTCCAAACTCATTCTATGATGCCACCATCACCATAATACCAAAACCGGACAAAGATGCCACACGAAAAAGAAAACTAAAGGCCAATATCACTGAGGAACATAGGTTCAAAAATCCTTAACAAAATTCTAGCAAACAGAATCCACAAAGGTATTTAAAAGATTATAAATCATGGCCAAGTGGGCTTTATCCAAGCGATGCAAGGATTCTTCCATATCTGCAAATCAATCAATGTAATACACCACATTAACAAACTGAAAAATATAAACCATATGATTATCTCAGTAGATGCAGAGAAAGCCTTTGACAAAATTCAACTTCCACTTAAGATAAAAACCCTCCAGAAAGCAGGAATAGAAGGAACATACCTCAAAATAATAAAAGCTATATATGACAAAACCACAGCAAACACTATCATTAATGGTGAAAAATTGAAAGCATTTCCCCTAAAGTCAGGAAGAAGGCAAGGGTGCCCACTTTCACCCCTACTGTTCAACATAATTTTGAAAGTTTTGGCCACAGCAGTCAGCAGAAAAAAGGAATAAAACAATCCAGATTGGAATAGAAGAAGTAAAACTCTCACTGTTTGCAGATTACATTATCCTCTACATAGAAAACCCTAAAGACTCCACCAGAAAATTATTAGAGCTAATCAATGAATATAGTAAAGTTGCAGGATATAAAATCAACATTCAGAAATCCCTTGCATTCCTATACACTAACAATGAGAATACAGAAAGAGAAATTAAGGAAACAATTCCATTCACCATTGCAAGAAATGAATAAAATACTTAGGAATGTATCTACCCAAAGAAACAAAAGACGTAGATATAGAAAACTATAAAACACTGGTAAAAGAAATCAAAGAGGACACAAATATATGGAGAAATATACTGTGTTTGTGGATTGGAAGAATCAGTATAGTGAAAATGAGTATACTACCCAAAGCAATTTATAGATTCAATGCAATCCCTATAAAGCTACCAACGGTATTTTTCAGATAACTAGAACAAATAATTCCACAATTTGTATGGATAAACAAACACACAAAAAAAGACCCTGAATAACCAAAGCAATCTTGAGAAAGAAGAATGGAACAGGAGGAATCAACCTGCCTGACTGCAGGCTCTCCTACAAAGCCACAGTCATCAAGACAGTATGGTACTGGCACAAAGACAGAAATATAGATCAATGGAACAAACAGAAATCCCAGAGATAAATCCACGCACCTATGGACACCTTATCTTTGACAAAGGAGGCAGGAATATACAGTGGAGAAGAGAAAATCTCTTTAATAAGTGGTGCTGGGGAAACTAGTCAATGACTTGTAAAAGAATGAAACTAGAACACTTTCTAATACCATACACAAAAATAAACTCAAAATGGATTAAAGATCTAAACGTAAGACCACAAACTATAAAACTCCTAGAGGAGAACATAGGCAAAACACTCACTGACATAAATCACAGCAGGATCCTCTATGACCCACCACCCAGAGTATTGGAAATAAAAGAAAAAATAAACAAATTTGACCTAATTAAAATTAAAAACTTCTGCACAACAAAGGAAACTGTATGCAAGGTGAAAAGTCAACATTCAGAATGGGAGAAAAGAATAGGAAATGAAGCAATGGACAAAGAATCAATCTCAAAAATATACAAGCAGCTCCTGTAGCTCAATTCCAGAAAGATAAATGACACAATCAAAAAATGGGCCAAAGAACTAAACAGACATTTCTCCAAAGAAGACATACAGATGGCTAACAAACTCATGAAAAGATGCTCAACATCACTCATTATCAGAGACATGCAAATCAAAACCACAATGAGGTACCATTTCACACCAGTCAGAATGGCTGTGATCCAAAAGTCTACAAGCAATAAATGCTGACGATGGTGTGGAGAAAAGGGAACCCTCTTACACTGTTGGTGGGAATGCAAACTAGTACAGCCACTATGGAGAACAGTGTGGAGATTCCTTTAAAAACCTGGAAATAGAACTGTCATATGACCCAGCCATCCCACTGCTGGGCATACACACCGAGGAAACCAGAACTGAAAGAGACACGTGTACCTCAATAATAGCCAGGACACGGACACACCCTAAATGTCCACTACCAGATGAGTAGATAAGAAAGCTGTGGTACATATGCACAATGGAATATTACCTAGCCATCAAAAAGAATACATTTGAATCAGTTCTAATGAAGTGGCAGAGAAGGAAATGGCAACCCACTCCAGTATTCATGTCTGGAAACTCCCATGGACAGAGGCCTTGTAGGCTGCTGTCCATCAGGTCTCTAAGGGTCGGACACGACTGAGTGACTTCACTTTCACTTTTCACTTTCATGCAGTGGAGAAGGAAATGGCAACCCACTCCAGTATTCTTACCTGGAGAATCCCAGGAACAAGGGAGGCTGGTGGGCTACCGTCTGTGGGGTCACACAGAGTCGGATACAACTGAAGCAACTTAGCAGCAGTGCAGCTAATGACGTGGATGAAACTGCAGCCTATTATACAGAGTNTACCTGGAGAATCCCAGGAACAAGGGAGGCTGGTGGGCTACCGTCTGTGGGGTCACACAGAGTCGGATACAACTGAAGCAACTTAGCAGCAGTGCAGCTAATGACGTGGATGAAACTGCAGCCTATTATACAGAGTGAAGTAAGCCCTAAAGGAAAACACACATACATATGGAATGTAGAAAAATGGTAACAAAAACCCTATATGCGAGACAGCAAAAGAGACACAGATGTATAGCACAGTCTTTTGGACTCTGTGGGAGAGGGGTAGGGTGGGATGGTTTGAGAGAATGGCATTGAAACATGTATATTATCATATATGAAACAGATCACCAGTCCAGGTTCGTTGTCTGGGACAGGGTGCTCAGGGCTGGTGCACTGGGATGACCCAGAGGGATGGAATGGGGTGGGATGTTGGAAGGCAGTTCAGGATGGGACCACATGTGCAACTGTCTGGATTCATGTCAATGTATGGCAAAACCACTACAATATTGTAAAGTNGTCTTTGATTTTTGTATTTTAATTTTAGGGGGAACACAGGTTTTTGCCGCTTGAGTCTTCATCTTTGTCATAGAAGTTATAACATATACACATGTATAACGTATGACACATAATATGTATGACATGAAAGATGTCATTCATACAAATATGCTGGGTTAACTTTGCTGGAATTTGCCTCTTCTGATGAGTGAAGTGATGCTCTGTTGGCCACTAGCTCCCACATTCTTCAGAGTTAGGGAGCTGAATGCAGACACTCAGTATTTAGTCCTGAAATACTTATTGGAGGTTTGTACTATGCATGTCAGCATCACACCAGGCCCTTCCTCTGAAACAGCTTTCCACCTGGTGGAAGATACGGCAGCCCAGGTAAGAGTATCCACAGCAGACGGTCAAAGGCTGACGAGGACCAGCACTGAGTCGATGGGCATAAGCCACTTCCAGAACAGCCGAGGAAGGCATGAACAGTGTGATGGGATGACAGGCGCTTCCTGAAGTGGGTCCAGTGCAAGTGCCCTGTCAAGGCTGGGTCACCTGACCTGAGTTGGGGCAGGGGCTCCAAGGGGAACATATCCTTTCAGGGAGTAGCAGAGGAGCGGGCTGTCAGGGTGGGCTCCATCCTCAAGCCTTGGAGACCATGACGGTGAGAGATTCTGCAGCAAAAGTGGAGGGACCCCTGCCCAGAGTGGGGCCAGGCTTGCAGGCTTCACTGTACGTTCCCTCCCTGACAAGGAAGAGCCTGAGCCTGTCTAAGCCCCAAGCCACTGCTCATTCAGGTACAATTTATTTGTTCTATTGCAAGTCTTTGAAATGAAACAAGAGAGGGAAGAGCAGATGATGGTGATTTCACCTAAGTTAGAGGAGTTTCTAGGGTCTCTCCTCTGGGTGCCCCCAACAAATATACATTTATCCTGTGTTTCCAGGCTAAACCGAGTTGTTCCCAGAGCTGTAGGGGAGGGAAGCCATGGAATTAATATCATAAGAGATGTGGTCCATCTCACCCACAAAGATCAGCTTCGATCTCATAATGTGATGAGGGGATGTCATCCTTTACAAAGACTTAATTTAAAAAGAATGTGACCTGTTCCTAGTGATGTTAAGAGAACTGTGTTCATCTCCCTCAGTTTTCCTCCCTGATCTGTCCCTGTGAGATGCCAGGTCTTGGGATGAGAAGAACAACCTGGTCCTTATGGAGTCACTGTCCATATAAGTCAGGCACAGAGAACAGCTGCTTTGCTATCTTGGTGTCTCTTGTTCTCTCTGATGTACTTTAAATACTTGTCTGTGATAACCTAGTGTCTTAAGTCAGCATGAGGTAAGCTGGTATAACGCTGTGAACCTATCTATCCTGAGATCAGCACTTCAAAATTCCAAAAATTTACTCTAGAAGCAGATGAGGGAAAAAAGAGAGAGANCTCCTTGTGGACTGATCTGAGTGACAGATATTACATACTGGGACATGCTACCGTGATACATGTAACTATTCCTGGCTCATTTTAGTCCATCAATACACAACATATTTGAGACTGCACTAGACATAGGGGAGAAATGGTATTACAAAAATTATGTTATTCTCTGCCCTGGGGGAAGTTAAACTTGAGTTGAAGAGGCAAAATTAACAAATTGTAAGTAATTGTAAATGAGCCAAGATAAAATTTAGCACTAAAGGATCTAAGCTCTATGTGCTTCAGGATTTTGAAGATGGGGAGATTTTATTACTTTGAGTTAGTTTTCCAGGTTTCTTCTCTCCCTTAGCAACCTCCATGGAAGGTGGGAGAGAAGCAGGTGGGTCTGAATGTGTTGGTTACTCCTCCCGGTCCCTGAGAGGCCCCTCCTGCTGCAGTTCGGGGTGGGAGAGGACATTGCCTTCTGGCTCTTGAGATGGAGGAAGAGGCGGTTCCCTTCTGGCCTCATGCCTGCCACCCTCTCCCGCGGTGTGGCAGCTCCACACACCTGCCCATCCTGCAAGCTTGTGTCTGGGCAGCGTTTCCCCACCCGCGAGGGCCGCCTGGAGTCAGAATTAAAAAACAAAAACAAACAGAACTTCGGTCAGGCCTGCTTCAGCACTCTTTCCTCATTTCTTCATTTTTATGGGCGTATGAACATCCTGCAGGAAGGAAACTGGCTTCCAGAAGTCAGCACCTGTGATGTGGTAATGGCCCTGCCTGTGGTGCCCAGGGCCAGGTGGGCACGGTGCCCTGGGAGAGGGTCCAGGGCTCAGGTGGCCGCAGCAGCCACACTCACCTTTCTCCTCCTGGATATGCTCCCTCTAGATGTGAGAGCACTATGGCCTTTGTTCTGCGACTAATTCTTGGTAGTAAGATCCTTTTTCAGAATTACCATTTTCCTTTTAATAAGTGGTTGGAAAATATTAATTTCATTTCTGAAGTCTTTGATTTTTGTATTTTAATTTTAGGGGGAACACAGGTTTTTGCCGCTTGAGTCTTCATCTTTGTCATAGAAGTTATAACATATACACATGTATAACGTATGACACATAATATGTATGACATGAAAGATGTCATTCATACAAATATGCTGGGTTAACTTTGCTGGAATTTGCCTCTTCTGATGAGTGAAGTGATGCTCTGTTGGCCACTAGCTCCCACATTCTTCAGAGTTAGGGAGCTGAATGCAGACACTCAGTATTTAGTCCTGAAATACTTATTGGAGGTTTGTACTATGCATGTCAGCATCACACCAGGCCCTTCCTCTGAAACAGCTTTCCACCTGGTGGAAGATACGGCAGCCCAGGTAAGAGTATCCACAGCAGACGGTCAAAGGCTGACGAGGACCAGCACTGAGTCGATGGGCATAAGCCACTTCCAGAACAGCCAAGGAAGGCATGAAGAGTGTGATGGGATGACAGGCGCTTCCTGAAGTGGGTCCAGTGCAAGTGCCCTGTCAAGGCTGGGTCACCTGACCTGAGTTGGGGCAGGGGTTCCAAGGGGAACATATCCTTTCAGGGAGTAGCAGAGGAGTGGGCTGTCAGGGTGGGCTCCATCCTCAAGCCTTGGAGACCATGACGGTGAGAGATTCTGCAGCAAAAGTGGAGGGACCCCTGCCCAGAGTGGGGCCAGGCTTGCAGGCTTCACTGTACGTTCCCTCCCTGACAAGGAAGAGCCTGAGCCTGTCTAAGCCCCAAGCCACTGCTCATTCAGGTACAATTTATTTGTTCTATTGCAAGTCTTTGAAATGAAACAAGAGAGGGAAGAGCAGATGATGGTGATTTCACCTAAGTTAGAGGAGTTTCTAGGGTCTCTCCTCTGGGTGCCCCCAACAAATATACATTTATCCTGTGTTTCCAGGCTAAACCGAGTTGTTCCCAGAGCTGTAGGGGAGGGAAGCCATGGAATTAATATCATAAGAGATGTGGTCCATCTCACCCACAAAGATCAGCTTCGATCTCATAATGTGATGAGGGGATGTCATCCTTTACAAAGACTTAATTTAAAAAGAATGTGACCTGTTCCTAGTGATGTTAAGAGAACTGTGTTCATCTCCCTCAGTTTTCCTCCCTGATCTGTCCCTGTGAGATGCCAGGTCTTGGGATGAGAAGAACAACCTGGTCCTTATGGAGTCACTGTCCATATAAGTCAGGCACAGAGAACAGCTGCTTTGCTATCTTGGTGTCTCTTGTTCTCTCTGATGTACTTTAAATACTTGTCTGTGATAACCTAGTGTCTTAAGTCAGCATGAGGTAAGCTGGTATAACGCTGTGAACCTATCTATCCTGAGATCAGCACTTCAAAATTCCAAAAATTTACTCTAGAAGCAGATGAGGGAAAAAAGAGAGAGAGAGAAAGAAGGAACACAGCTCACATCCCTAGTTTCATTCACAACAGGGCCCAACTTAACTCTTGAGGATCCAGAAGGGTGCACAGGAGTGGGCTGTCTATAACACAGTGCAGAGTTCACTGCTATGCCAGACACTGGATGTTCTGTACACAAGCCTGAGGGAAGAAAAGCAAGTAAAGAGGCTAAGAAACTGCTTTCTGGGGATGAGCGGGAAGAAACTGGCAGCTGCTTGGCTGCAGGTTCTTCTAGGAAGTTCTCCAATAGGCGAGTGTGCAGCTGAGGTTCTGAAGTTGTCATGCAGGGGGCGGGAGGGGTTAGAGTTGTGGGGTGAAGGGCTTCTGGGCCTCTGGGCCCCGGGAAAAGTGAGGAGGCAGGAGGAACATGGCTCATTTGCGTGGCTCCTACTGTGGCTACTGAAGTGTCCCCTGAAGAGAGGAGGCCACGGGCTGCCAAAGCTCATATTGTGTGGATGGACCAGCCACCAGCATGTTAGCAGGGGAGCCAGCTCTCTGGGGCTCACTGCCTCTCTGATCTGATGACTCTGCTGCCACCAGCTTCCAGCCTTCTTAGACTATGGGCGGGCCATTCTTCTCATCTTAGTCTCTCTTTCCTTCCTCTTGGGGTTGCTAGATAAAATGCAAGCTCCCTTCAGAGCTGCTTTTCACTTAAGCAATGAATACTTTTAAAAAATTTTTAGTATGTCTCAAATATTACAGGGCTTCTCAGGTGGCACAGTGGTAAAGAATCTGCCTGCAATACAGGAGACCCGGATTAGATCCCTGGATCAGAAAGATCCCATGGAGAGGGAAATGGCAACCCACTCCAGTATTCTTGTCTGGGAAATCCCATAGACAGAGGAACCTGGTGGGCTACACTACAGTCACAAAGAGTCAGACATGACCGAGCGACTAACGCAACAACAACAGAACACCACAGACGACATACTGAAATTATTCATTGTTTAGCTAAAGTGAAAATTTAACCAGACATCATTTGTGGATGTTGGCAACCTCTGCGTGCCATGTGGCCCTTTACTGCTCGTCGGCACTTCCAGGGACCCTGGCCTCAGTGCTCCCCATCTTCCACTGCTCCCCTAAACGTGAAAATAAAATGTTCAGACTTTCTCTTTTTGCCATGCCAGTTCCCCCTCCTGCTGCTGCTGCTGCTAAGTCACTTCAGTCGTGTCTGACTCTGTGCGACCCCACAGATGGCAGCCCACCAGGCTCCTCCATCCCTGGGATTCTCCAGGCAAGAATACTGGAGTGGGTTGCCATTTCCTTATCCAATGCATGCGTGCATGCTAAGTTGCTTCAGTTGTGTCCGACTCTGTGCGACCCCATGGACAGCATCCAGACAGGCTCCTCTGTCCACAGGATTCTCTAGGCAAGAATACCGGAGTGGGTTGCAACGTCCTTCTCCACCAGTCCCCCTCTCCCACCACAAGAGCCCATATGAACCGTGTTTCTCTTAAGATGGTCAACTTGAATAAGCATGGAAGTAGTTTTTGTTTGTTTTTTCAATTAAAATATCACTTTAGCCAGAAAATTCTTACCACTGCGCAGAGGTCATGTTCTCGAATCTCAGGGAATTCAAACGGTTTCAAGATCAACGTTCAGTTCTAGAGGTAGCCAGCAGAGGGCGCACATCCCACAACCACATCTGGACACAGCATCTCAGGTGAGACGATTACCTACCAGCAGGCCACTTGCAGTCACTCAGCCACCAACAATTTACAGAACACCCGCAGGGCTGGCTGCTTCATGCCAATAGTTCATTTCTGACAGAGCAAAGGACAACTTGGTAAAACACAACCCTCAAATAAACCAGAAAAAAAAACCAAAAACCAACTATAGTAAAAGAAAGGAAACAAAACTCAGATAATAATTACTGCAAAGAAGCAGTCAAGCAAACTTTGGCATTTTCCTGGTGGTCCAGTGGTTAAGACTCCCACCTCCCAATATAGGGGGCACGGATTTGATCCCTGGTCGGAGAACTAAGATCCTGCATGCTTCTTGGCAAAAAAAGATGTGCGTGTGTGCCAAGTCACTTCAGTTGTGTCTGACTCTTTGTGACTCCACGGACTGTAGCTTGCCAGGCTTCTCTGGCTATGGGATTCTCCAGGCAAGAATACTGTGGTGGATTGCTGTGCCCTTCTCCAGGAGATCTTCCCAACCCAGGGATTGAACCCACTTCTCCTACATCTCCTCATTGGCAGATGGGTTCTTTACCACTAGTGCCCCCTGGGAAACACCCTCCCCCCCAAAAAGATGTGATTGCCTGTTAAATCAATAGACTTCAAGTAAAATAGNTACATCTCCTCATTGGCAGATGGGTTCTTTACCACTAGTGCCCCCTGGGAAACACCCTCCCCCCCAAAAAGATGTGATTGCCTGTTAAATCAATAGACTTCAAGTAAAATAGGTTTCTCCCATAATGTGGTGGGTCTCGTCCAATCAGTTGAAGGACCTAAAAGTGAACAGATGGAGGTCCCTCAGTGAAGAGGAAATTCTTCCTCCAGATGCCTTTGGACTACTCCAGCTGAAACCTCAGCTCCTCCCTGGGTCTCCACCCTGCCAGCCTTCCCTGTGGACTTTGAATCTGTCAGCCCCTCTAATTGTGTGAGCAAATTCCTTACAATACATCTCTATTTAAACATCCTTTTGGTTCTGTGTCTTTGGGGAATCCTGAGCTAATGCAAACTCCTTAAGGTCATCAGCCTAGCAAACCTCACAGAGAGCTTCTAGCACCTGAAGAAGAAACCCAGTGTCAGAGGCTGTTTTTGGTTATTCGTCCACAGCCTAAAGGAGATGTGTGTGACAGGCTGCCTCTCAGAAAGGGGTATATGGGGAAAAACTACTGATGGCTTTCTAGGTGGCACTGCTGGTAAAGAACCCATCTGCCAATGCAGGAAGCATAATAAATGTGGGTTCGATCCCTAGATTGGGAAGATCCCTCTTCCTTCCTTCAAGCCTGCAGACTTCTCCACAGATCCAGCTGCCCTCAGAGCTCTTTTGGGACCTGGTCCTACAGGCCAGTGTGGCAGCTGAGGTGAGAACCCTCACTTCGCCTTCACTGGTGCTGTGTGGGCAGGTATTAGTGTGACATCTGCAGTGGGCTTGATGAATTGAAGGAAATGAAGAAGTAACTAATGCTTTTGTCTAAACATTTAAAAAACTATTTGCGTAAAAATATCCACAGTGGTGGTTTCTAAATGGTAAACATTTGGAACTATATGGATGTCAGAAAAGGAGCTATGACTTAAAATTATAGTATAGTAACATGAATGAATGTTATGAATTAATTGGAAAATATGGCCATCATGTAGAAAATATCAGTATAAAGAAAGCTTAAATAAAGTTAGATGAAAATAGCAGAAAATAGGCTATGTGTACATTGATTACCATTGCTGTAATAATAATGGAATTAATTATATGGAATTACATGTATGTATGTTAGCAAATGGGCTTCCCTGATAGCTCAGTTGGTAAAGAAACCACCTGCAATGCAGGAGACCCCAGTCAATTCCTGGGTCGGGAAGACCTGCTGGAGAAGAGATAGGCTACCCAACTCTAGAATTCTTGGGCTTCCCTTGTGGCTCAGTTGGTAAAGAATCTGCCTGCAATGAAGGAGACCTGGGTTCAGTCCCTGGATTGGGAAGATTACCTGGATAAGGGAAAGGCTACCTACCCACTGGAGTATTCTGGCCTAGAGAATCCCATGGACTGTATAGCCCATGGGATTGCAAAGAGTCGGACATGACTGAGTGATTTTCACTTCACATTAGCAAATATGAGAGAATTTGAATGAGGTTGGTAGTTATCCACTCTTTTTGCAAATTGGAAACCTCCTGAGTACGTGAAGTTGGGGGGGGGCAGGTCATCGTTTCACATGTCTGAGGCTAAAGTCTGAGGTTCCTGGTTATTCAATCTGACGCCCTTCCAGGTACAGTTGTGAGGTATTTGGAAGAGATTCAGTTCAGTTCAGTTCAGTCATTCAGTNGCAATTTGATCTCTGGTTCCTCTGTTTTCTCTAAAACCAGCTTGAACATCTGGAAGTACACGGTTCACGTATTGCTGAAGCCTGGCTTGGAGAATTTGAGCATTACTTTAGTAGCATGTGAGATGAGTGCAACTGTGCGGTAGTTTGAGCATTCTTTGGCATTGCCTTTCTTTGGGATTTGGAAGAGGTAACTGCAGTCAATACTCGGTTGACTTTAGGCAAGGGTGGTGGGCCTGGATCATCTGAGGGGGCCCCATGCAAGCAGACTGAAGGCCTTATAGCTGCTCTTGTGGACACCAACCCACCCCCTGATGGCCTTCGGACTTGCCCTACCAGCCACCACACGTTGTGAGCCAGTTCTCTTCCTCATCTGTCTCCTACCGGCTTTGTTCCTCTGGTTGAGTTTGGGAGCTGCCAGAAGTACTTTCAAGATGGCAGATGGAAGCATGGGGAACCCAGAGCCAGTGAGTGATGAGGCTGATCCAGACCTGCAGCCTGAAGTTATCTCTGCTATGCAGCCTCGGCTTCATTTTTCTGACTTGGGGCAAAAGGAAAGGGAGGCCTCATTGAACCTTCTTTGTACAGTTCCATACGAAGTTTTACGAAAGCTGGTAGAACTGCCTCTGAAATGCTAGAAACTATGTGTCCAGCCCCCTCCCTGCTCCACGCTCAGAGGAAAACACAGGCTCTTGAGGGTTTCTCAGAGATGACATTTCACTGCTGCTTACCTCAAAGGCAGGCAGATGCCCTGCAGGATCCAGGCCTGATGGTCAGTGTCCCGAAGAAAGGGGGATCTTGGAGGACCTCTGGATAATTTAAAAATAATTCTTGAGTTTTATAACTTGGTGATTAGTATGATCATCCCTCCTTTAACAAAAAGGAGAACTTAGGGATTTCCTGTTACAGTTCTCACAATTGCACTCATCTCACATGCTAGTAAAGTAATGCTCAAAATTCTCCAAGCCAGGCTTCAGCAATACGTGAACCGTGAACTCCCTGATGTTCAAGCTGGTTTTAGAAAAGGCAGAGGAACCAGAGATCAAATTGCCAACATCCACTGGATCATGGAAAAAGCGAGAGTTCCAGAAAAACATCTATTTCTGCTTTATTGACTATGCCAAAGCCTTTGACTGTGTGGATCACAATCAACTGTAGAAAATAGTTGAAAAGATGGGAATACCAGACCACCTGACCTGCCTCTTGAGAAACCTATATGCAGGTCAGGAAGCAACAGTTAGAATTGGACATGGAACAACAGACTGGTTCCAAATAGGAAAAGGAGTACGTCAAGGGTGTTTTTATTGTCATGCTGCTTATTTAACGTCTATGCAGAGTACATCATGAGAAATGCTAGGCTGGAAGAAGCACAAGCTGGAATCAAGATTGCGGGAGAAATATCAATAACCTCAGATATGCAGATGACACCACCCTTATGGCAGAAAGTGAAGAGGAGCTAAAGAGCCCCTTGATGAAAGTGAAAGAGGAGAGTGAAAAAGTTGGCTTAAAGCTCAACGTTCAGAAAACGAAGATCATGGGATCTGGCCCCATCACTTCATGGGAAATAGATGGGGAAACAGTGGACACAGTGTCAGACTTTATTCTGGGGGGTTCCAAAATCACTGCAGATGGTGACTGCAGCCATGAAATTAAAAGACACTTACTCCTTGGAAGGAAAGTTATGACCAACCTAGATACTGAAACGCAGAGACATTACTTTGCCAACCAAGGTCCATCTAGTCAAGGCTGTGGTTTTTCCACTGGTCATGTATGGATGTGAGNGAGATGGGAATACCAGACCACCTGACCTGCCTCTTGAGAAACCTATATGCAGGTCAGGAAGCAACAGTTAGAATTGGACATGGAACAACAGACTGGTTCCAAATAGGAAAAGGAGTACGTCAAGGGTGTTTTTATTGTCATGCTGCTTATTTAACGTCTATGCAGAGTACATCATGAGAAATGCTAGGCTGGAAGAAGCACAAGCTGGAATCAAGATTGCGGGAGAAATATCAATAACCTCAGATATGCAGATGACACCACCCTTATGGCAGAAAGTGAAGAGGAGCTAAAGAGCCCCTTGATGAAAGTGAAAGAGGAGAGTGAAAAAGTTGGCTTAAAGCTCAACGTTCAGAAAACGAAGATCATGGGATCTGGCCCCATCACTTCATGGGAAATAGATGGGGAAACAGTGGACACAGTGTCAGACTTTATTCTGGGGGGTTCCAAAATCACTGCAGATGGTGACTGCAGCCATGAAATTAAAAGACACTTACTCCTTGGAAGGAAAGTTATGACCAACCTAGATACTGAAACGCAGAGACATTACTTTGCCAACCAAGGTCCATCTAGTCAAGGCTGTGGTTTTTCCACTGGTCATGTATGGATGTGAGAGTTGGACTGTGAAGAAAGCTGAGTGCCGAAGAGTTGATGCTTTTGAACTGTGGTGTTGGAGAAGACTCTTGAGAGTCCCTTGGACTGCAAGGAAATCCAGCCAGTCCATTCTAAAGGAGATCAGCCCTGAGTGTTCTTTGGAAGGAATGATGTTAGAGCTGAAACTCCAGTACTTTGGCCACCTCACGCGAAGAGTCGACTCTGGAAAAGACTCTGATGCTGGGAGGAATTGAGAACAGGAGGAGAAGGGGACGACAGAGGATGAGATGGCTGGATGGCATCACTGACCCAATAGACGTGAGTCTGGGTGAACTCTGGGAGTTGGTGATGGACAGGGAGGCCTGGCGTGCTGCGATTCATGGGGTCACAAAGAGTCGGACACGACTGAGCGACTGAACTGAACTGAGAATTTAGGGATTTCCCTGGTGGTCCAGTGGCTAAGATGCTGTGCTCCCAATGGAGGGGGCCTTGGATTTGATCCCTGGTCAGGGAACTAGATCCCACATGCTGTAACTAAGAGCCAATGTAACCAAATAAAATTAAAAAAATTTTTTTTAAGAAAGGAGAATTTAGTTTTGTGATGAGCATGGGTTTTTCCATTATTTTAGCACGTATATGAAAATGATTGACTCTGTACCATTCTTTTCTTATCTCTTGGAATTAGTGGGATAATCCTGTAAGTTAAACTATCTATTTGACCAATTCACTAAAATGTAACAAAGGAAAATCCATGGTTCTTAACTTGTCATTTTGGTAGCATCAATCACTGATGAAGAAATCATTGTTTCTATGAGGAGCATCCATTCTTGTGTTTAACGTAGAAAATTATCTTTTCTGAAAGCCTGGTGGAGACTGGAAACAGCATTGACCAGATAGGAAATGTTCTCACGTCCTCACTTCACAAAAACATTTTCTGATGACCCTGGCTATATAAGGAAAGCCTTATAAATTTGATAAGGACCTTTGTATGATATTTTTGGATGTCATGTGTAGTATGAATAAGTCTCTTTTAAAGTAAATACAACACACAACATTCTATGCCTAACAAAGCAGGGGAATAATTCATTTTACGTATTCTCCATCCTCAAAATTATAGTGCTCTGTGTTAGGCTATGAGGCTCGAGAGTACTACCCAGCCTTATCAAGTAATGGAGGCGGGTAAAGCCAAATAGATGGAAGCAGTGGATGTAGAGCTGGGCATCATGGGAAATCTGCAGTTGCAGAAGGAAGACAAGCCGCCAGTATGGCTGCTGAGTGGGAAACTCAAACTGTGAAGGGGAGAGTAGAATCATTGGTTAGTGTTCGATTGTTTGACTTCCATGACATGCTTTTTAGTAGTCTTAGAGAAAACATTTTCAGATTAGCATATTATTTCTCCTACTCCTGACTGTTTATAATAGAAAATAGTGGACAATTAGTGAGAAAATACTTTTAGAGATGACTTTACTAAGAAATTAAGTTTTCCTCAAAGACCTGCACATGCAATCTTTGGAAGCACCCACTTAGATATCAGATTTTATCTGAATTTATATATTATGTTCTGTTGTTTAGAAATTGTTAATATCTACATTAATCAATTAAATACATGATTGGTGACTCAAAATACTCTATTTTAAAATGGTCAGAATAAACAACAGGTCTTCCTAGGTGGTGCTAGTGGTAAAGAACCTCAGAAGATCTAAGAAATGCACGTTCAATCCCTGGGTCAGGAAGATCCCCTGGAAGAGGCATGGCAACCCATTCCAGTATTCTTGCCTGGAGAATCCCATAGACAGAGGAGCCTGGCCGGCTACAGTCCATGGGATCGAAAAGAGGTGGACACGACTGAAGTGGCTTAGCATGCATGCACGCACACACACATAGCACTATGTTAGTTTCAGATATAGCATAGTGATTTGATATTTGTGTATGTTGTGACATGTCTACTTAATATCCATCATCCAACATAAATATTTTTGTGTTTGTGTGATGAGAAATTTTAAGATCTACTTTTTAAGCAGCTCTCAAACACACAGTGCAGTATTATCAACTATAGTCATCACACTATATATCACATCCACATGACTTATTTACTGTGTAACTGGATATTTATGCATTTTGAACCCTTTCATCCATTTCTCCCATCCCCACCCAGATCTGACTCTGGCACCCACCAACCTGTTTTCTGTTTCTATGAGTTCAGACATTTTAGCTTCCACATATAAGTGAGATCATACGGTATTTGTCTTTCTCTGACTTATTTCACTTAGCATAATATCTTTGAGGTCCATCCATGTTGTTGCAAATGGCCAGATTTTCTTCTTGTTTATGGTTGAGTAGTATTCCATTTGAACTGTGGTGTTGGAGAATACTCTTGAGAGTCCCTTGGACTGCAAGGAGATCCAACCAGTTCATCCTAAAGGAGATCATTTCTGGGTGTTCATTGGAAGGATTGATGCTGAAGCTAAAGCTCCAATATTTTGGCCACCTGATGCGAAGAGCTGACTCATTTGAAAAGACCCTGATGTTGGGAAAGATTGAGGGCAGGAGAAGAAGGGGATGACAGAGGATGAGATGGTTAGATGGCATCAGTGACTCAATGGACATGGGTTTGGGTGGACCCCGGCAGCTGGTGATGGACAGGGAGGCTTGACGTGCTGTGGGAGTTGCAAAGAGTCAGACATGACTGAGCGACTGAACTGAACTGAGTATTCCACTGGACTTCCCAGGTGGCTCACTGGTAAAGAATCTGCCTACCAGTGCAGGAGATGCAGGTTTGATCTCTGGGTTGGGAAGATCCCCTGAAGGAGGAAATGGCAACCCACTCTAATAGTTCCAAGAGGCAGGCGACAAGGGAGAAGAGGTGGCTCCTTTCCACCCAGCCTCTGGGCCCATGACCTTTCTCTGGCTAGAGTTTGGAGCTAACAGTCACCTTCTTAATAGGCATCTTTATACTTATTCATTGGGGGAAAATAGTTGTCTAGAGTCAGAGTTATTTGCCCAGGGGATAGTGCAATAGAGTGAAAAGAACACTGGAGAAGAAACTGGAAAGCCTATGTTCTGCTGTCAGATAGCAACTGTGTGACTCACCTAGTTTCCTCCTGGAGTAGCACCTGCCTCCACAGGATGCCTGAGGATCAGATGAGACAATGATGGAATGTCTTGTGTTCTGTAAGAGCTTGTACCTGGAGGGTGGACTCATGGTCCTGAAGGCTGGCTGTGTTGTGCACCTACCACCAGCTCTCAGCTTCTCCTGCTTTTCCTCTTTGATTGTTGCTGCTCCTTGTGTGATGGAACATCCTGTGGCAGTAAGAGGGCTCAGAACCTGGGAGTGGGGGGTGGGCAGCACAGGTCCGTTCACTGTGCTCTGCCGGCATAGCTCCGGGAATGGCTGATCAGGGCGGGAGGAAGTGGAAGCCATGATAAAAATCGCTTGAATTTTCTGAGTTCCAGCTCTTTATGGTTTCATTAAGCGTGCCTGAAGCCTTCAGAGCTGTGTTACACACACTATCTCGTCAGCTGGGGAAGAGGCATCAACAGCTTGCACTCCAGGGTTACCGCATGGCTATCACTTCCGCAGTGAGACTGGCCAGATGATGGGGGTTAGGAAAGCATGTTGGCTCTGGAGACTCATGTCCTGGGGCACAGACCATCTAAAACATTTAGTGAATTATTAGAATCCATGGGGTGTGGTTTGGGAAGGATCTGCAGGTCCCTGTATTGTTCCAATATATGAAAAGTGCTTGAAATTCTATCCTGATAGTTTCCTCCTCATGGATCTTGAAGGCACTTGATGTCTAAGAGCCTTACTTGAAATATACATACCCTTCAGCATCAACTAGCTGGTTGTTTTAGAGAGAAACTGGTCAGCTAAAGGCAAGACCGTGACAGGATGGTGCAGGTGAGGTTATGAGGCACAGACGTAGGGAGAATGGGGGAGATAAACCTTACTTACTTGCTAGTTTTGTGGAGGGCACGGAACAGCATGGAAACACACAGAGAGGGGAGAGGGTAGGAGCAGGCCTGTTTCCGTGCTCCGGGTCTGGTGGGCAGAGTGCTTATCCTAAGGGGCCATACCCTGATGTAGGCCTCTGGAAAGACTTTGGAGTGCTGAGCTGCCACACAGACACATATGGAGGCAGGTACGTTGGCAATGGGGCTTCCCTGGTGGCTTGGATGGTAAAGAATCTGCCTGCAATGCAGAAGACCAGGTTATGAGTCCTCTTGGAAGGTTCCCTTTACATCTGTTGAGTGGCACAAGGTGTAACACTGCAGATCTGGGGGTCCTGGGCCAAGTCTGTTTCCATGAATCTCAGCCCTACATCCCTCTGGCTCAAACAAGCTGTTAAACTGGTCTTGAGAGGCAATTCCACAATAGTTAGCATAATTCCACACTGAGGTATGTGGAGAGAAAGTGGGGGAAAGGGTCTTGGGATGGCCATTAAATCCAGCAACTGTGGAAAGACCTGCCCCTGCTCACCTGATCCAGGCTCCAACCAGCCTCACCCAGCCAGCAGCCACAGGAAAGCTAGAAAATCTCAGGGCTTTCACCTGGATCTTAGGCTTTCTTTCTTTTTTTAATACTATCATTTAAAAAATTTTCTTTAATGTACATTTGTTCATCTTTGTTTTTTCAGTTTAAGCATTTTCCTTCTTATGTTTTCTTGCTTTTCATTTCTAGTCCTCTAATTTCACTTTTCCATTGCCTATTGTCTTTATTCGTGGGAGACACTTGCTTTATCGTCTGTGTTCTAGAAGACACCTGTGTGCATGCCTGGAACCAACATGTGCTTTAGCAGGGAAAATTGTGTACAGATTGACCCACCCATACATGCATGTTGTACACAACTCCTGCTGGCAGATTCTTGTTAGAATTTAGATGTGATGATATGGCATTTCCCCAGACACTCCAGATTTGTAAAATAAGCATTAAACTCTTTCCTTGCTGGAGCCCACCATTTTGAAAGGTTTAAAGTCATGCTTCCCGATGGGGGAAACAAAGAAGTGGAGAACTACTTGGCCCACCAGAGGCTTCCCAGCCAGGCCGGCAATGGGGTTGTTGGATAGCAAGGCCTCACAACTCTAGTATGAAAAGGTTTGCAGCTGTAGAAAGAAGGGGATTCTTCAGGAGTCGTTTCATTGTGAATCTACGTATTCAGCTGATCAGTTGATCAGTGATCAAACAAGAATGCTTGCTGAGGGCCTGTTGTTATGCTAGGCCTGTGATAGACTATACAGGTTACTAGACAGATCTAGAGAGCCCTTAGGTACATCAATGGGGTGGGTGAGCTGTAGGACAGAGTTGAGACTGTACTATCGGAGGTTACCAGAGGTTACTTAGCCTTCCTGGGTGATGTGCAGCTTGGCAGGGGCCCCTCCTCTATAAGCTCCCACAGGACCAAGGCTGGTAGGGTCTCCAAGGTTGCCTTAGAGACCATTTTGATTGCAGCAGCAGGAAAGGAAGGGCACACTGAGTGCAAGTGCCAAGTGGGAGCTTTCTATGGGCTGGGCCCAGAAGTGGCACATGTAGCTTCCATTCATGCTCATTGACTAGGAATTTAGTTATGTGGCCACATCTGACAGCAATAGATGAAATAAATTCCAGTTCTGTAGCTGGGAAGGCCAAAGAGTGAGTTCTGGCTCATGGCCGGCAGTGTGTGCTGCCTCACTGACTGCATGGGGTGTGTTTCTACAGTGAAACTACCAGTGATCTCAATTCTCTTTGTATTTTCACATTTATTATTATATGTATTACTTTTATAATCAGAAAGCAAGCAATACATCTCATTTAAAAAATGTAATCCACACAAGGAAAACATTTTTCTTCTCTATTTCTTTTATTTTGTTTCTACATAAGATGGATGTTCACTAACTTTTGCGGTCATCATCTCATGGTGTATATAAGTCAGATCATTATGCAGCACACCTTAAACTTACACAGTGCTGTGTATCAGTTATATCTTAATGTGACTGGAAGAAAAAAGTTAAATAGAAAAATAATCAAGGTGTTTGGAAATTTGTGTGTGTGTGTGTGCTCAGTCATGTCCGATTCTTTGTGACCCTGCAGACTGTAACTCGCCAGGCTCCTCTGTCCTAGGAAATTTCCAGGCAAGAATATTGGAGTGGGTTGCCATTTCCTTCTCCAAGGGATCTTACCAACCCAGGGATGGAACCCTCGTCTCTTGCATCTCCTGAATTGGCAGGCAGAGTCTTTACCACTAGCACCACCTGGGAAGATCATTATTTTCTCTAAAAACAGTTAAGTTTGTTGTTTGGATCCCCAGGCAAGACTATAAAATTCTATAAAATGTACAAAGTAGTTAAAAATATAAGGCCAGTCTAATGATTAGCTCTGCCGTGTTTCTCAAAGGGATTCATGTCTTCCTGTGCAGCCGGTCTGAAATCTGCTCCAGGAGGACGACAAGGTAGGAGGGAGGGGGTGAGAGGTGAAGGAGCAGCAGCAGGAGGCCCTGAAGTTCAGATGTGGAAATCTGGATCCTGCCGTTCCCCACTCTGAGTTCTTCCTCCCTGCTTCCCCACATGCCTCTGGNCTGCAATGCAGAAGACCAGGTTATGAGTCCTCTTGGAAGGTTCCCTTTACATCTGTTGAGTGGCACAAGGTGTAACACTGCAGATCTGGGGGTCCTGGGCCAAGTCTGTTTCCATGAATCTCAGCCCTACATCCCTCTGGCTCAAACAAGCTGTTAAACTGGTCTTGAGAGGCAATTCCACAATAGTTAGCATAATTCCACACTGAGGTATGTGGAGAGAAAGTGGGGGAAAGGGTCTTGGGATGGCCATTAAATCCAGCAACTGTGGAAAGACCTGCCCCTGCTCACCTGATCCAGGCTCCAACCAGCCTCACCCAGCCAGCAGCCACAGGAAAGCTAGAAAATCTCAGGGCTTTCACCTGGATCTTAGGCTTTCTTTCTTTTTTTAATACTATCATTTAAAAAATTTTCTTTAATGTACATTTGTTCATCTTTGTTTTTTCAGTTTAAGCATTTTCCTTCTTATGTTTTCTTGCTTTTCATTTCTAGTCCTCTAATTTCACTTTTCTATTGCCTATTGTCTTTATTCGTGGGAGACACTTGCTTTATCGTCTGTGTTCTAGAAGACACCTGTGTGCATGCCTGGAACCAACATGTGCTTTAGCAGGGAAAATTGTGTACAGATTGACCCACCCATACATGCATGTTGTACACAACTCCTGCTGGCAGATTCTTGTTAGAATTTAGATGTGATGATATGGCATTTCCCCAGACACTCCAGATTTGTAAAATAAGCATTAAACTCTTTCCTTGCTGGAGCCCACCATTTTGAAAGGTTTAAAGTCATGCTTCCCGATGGGGGAAACAAAGAAGTGGAGAACTACTTGGCCCACCAGAGGCTTCCCAGCCAGGCCGGCAATGGGGTTGTTGGATAGCAAGGCCTCACAACTCTAGTATGAAAAGGTTTGCAGCTGTAGAAAGAAGGGGATTCTTCAGGAGTCGTTTCATTATGAATCTACGTATTCAGCTGATCAGTTGATCAGTGATCAAACAAGAATGCTTGCTGAGGGCCTGTTGTTATGCTAGGCCTGTGATAGACTATACAGGTTACTAGACAGATCTAGAGAGCCCTTAGGTACATCAATGGGGTGGGTGAGCTGTAGGACAGAGTTGAGACTGTACTATCGGAGGTTACCAGAGGTTACTTAGCCTTCCTGGGTGATGTGCAGCTTGGCAGGGGCCCCTCCTCTATAAGCTCCCACAGGACCAAGGCTGGTAGGGTCTCCAAGGTTGCCTTAGAGACCATTTTGATTGCAGCAGCAGGAAAGGAAGGGCACACTGAGTGCAAGTGCCAAGTGGGAGCTTTCTATGGGCTGGGCCCAGAAGTGGCACATGTAGCTTCCATTCATGCTCATTGACTAGGAATTTAGTTATGTGGCCACATCTGACAGCAATAGATGAAATAAATTCCAGTTCTGTAGCTGGGAAGGCCAAAGAGTGAGTTCTGGCTCATGGCCGGCAGTGTGTGCTGCCTCACTGACTGCATGGGGTGTGTTTCTACAGTGAAACTACCAGTGATCTCAATTCTCTTTGTATTTTCACATTTATTATTATATGTATTACTTTTATAATCAGAAAGCAAGCAATACATCTCATTTAAAAAATGTAATCCACACAAGGAAAACATTTTTCTTCTCTATTTCTTTTATTTTGTTTCTACATAAGATGGATGTTCACTAACTTTTGCGGTCATCATCTCATGGTGTATATAAGTCAGATCATTATGCAGCACACCTTAAACTTACACAGTGCTGTGTATCAATTATATCTTAATGTGACTGGAAGAAAAAAATTAAATAGAAAAATAATCAAGGTGTTTGGAAATTTGTGTGTGTGTGTGTGCTCAGTCATGTCCGATTCTTTGTGACCCTGCAGACGTAACTCGCCAGGCTCCTCTGTCCTAGGAAATTTCCAGGCAAGAATATTGGAGTGGGTTGCCATTTCCTTCTCCAAGGGATCTTACCAACCCAGGGATGGAACCCTCGTCTCTTGCATCTCCTGAATTGGCAGGCAGAGTCTTTACCACTAGCACCACCTGGGAAGATCATTATTTTCTCTAAAAACAGTTAAGTTTGTTGTTTGGATCCCTAGGCAAGACTATAAAATTCTATAAAATGTACAAAGTAGTTAAAAATATAAGGCCAGTCTAATGATTAGCTCTGCCATGTTTCTCAAAGGGATTCATGTCTTCCTGTGCAGCCGGTCTGAAATCTGCTCCAGGAGGACGACAAGGTAGGAGGGAGGGGGTGAGAGGTGAAGGAGCAGCAGCAGGAGGCCCTGAAGTTCAGACGTGGAAATCTGGATCCTGCCGTTCCCCACTCTGAGTTCTTCCTCCCTGCTTCCCCACATGCCTCTGGGCAGCTGGCATCTGGCCCCCTGCCTGCTCTCTCATAATCCCTGGTCCAAAATGACCTCTTCTTATTTCCCAACAAATTGGCTCTTCTCTCACTGACCTCAGTTAGGGCTTGTGAAAGTGAAAATATTAGCTGCTCAGCTGTGTCTGACTCTGCAACCCCATGGATTGTAGCCTGCCAGGCTCCTCTATCCATAGAATTCTCCAGGCAAGAATACTGGAGTGAGTTCTTATTTCCTTCTCCAAGGGCTCTTCCCGACCCAGGGATCAAACCTGGGTCTCCCACATTGCAGACAGATTCTTTACCATCTGAGCCACAGATGGTGCTTATGGGGAAAACCTGTTCAAATTAATTTAGAGAGAGAGAATGCAACTTAGATTTCTCAAAGTTGCTGAGACTTCAAAAAGAAACTCAATTAAGCCTCTGTCCATCGGAGGGGTTTTAGGCAGAGTGAGGTGGTCACAGTTCTTACATCATGTGGGAGAGAGATTTTTGGTCAGAGGACCCACCCCAGGCTCACACTTGGGAACACATCTCCCGAGCAGCTTCTTAAGGCTCTTTCCCTTTTGATGGAGTCCTGCTGTCTCCATATCTTTCGGCCCTGCGTTTATTAGGACCAGGCCCCAGCAGAGGTGGTCAGTATGCTTCCAGCATCCTCTCTGCATCTCTTGCCTTCCTTGTCTCCTTCCAGTCTTGCTGGGCTGTGTGATGAGTGCTGCTGGACTGAGTGGAAAGCCCAAGCTCATTCTGGAGAGAGTAGTTAACAGCCAGTGTGAGCCTTCTCAGGCCCTTTCTTTCATCTTAGTGTCTCCATGTGAGGAGCTGGGGCGGTGGGGGAGGGGCTGCCTAGGAGGCCCCTGTGACCTGATGCAGAGAATCCTTGGTCGTCCTGCTGACTGGGGTCTCCTTGTTCCCACGTAGTCTAGCCTGACCAGATGGACGATGTAGACAGTGGGAAAGGGATTTACTGGGGGTGGAGAAATGGAAAGGGCAAGCCAGTTCACCTTGTTGGGACCTGAATCTGAGGAAGGCTGGGACTGTCCCTTAGGAGGATGATCTACACACTCAATGTAAGTGAACGCATCGGTTCTGGGAGGGTACACACCAGCTGAGAGTTGTAGTCCCGTCCTGGTAAAGGCCTGGGATTGACCACAGTCCTGCCTGCTCTGGAGGGTCAGAGTCTTGTCCTTGGAGAGTTTTTTTCTAAGGAGATCACTTTTCCAGACCAGCTCAAGTTGGATTTCAACCAGGGTTATCATTTAGGTGGACCAGACTGGACTCGCTTTCCCTCCCATCAAATAAAATGTGTTTATGGTAATAGGAGGCAGTAGATCTTGCAGAGATAAGCAGAGCTCCATTTTACCTAAAATTACCTTTCACTGAGTAATTAAGTGTGAGTTAAAATATTTTCGGTCAAGAAACACTCTTTTGAGAGTGATATTTTTGTTCTACTGTTGTGAGAAACAGGAAAGTTATCCTGTTCATAAGCTATTCCTGGTGAGAGGACACTCAGATGGTGCAAAGCAATCCTATATGCCCCCCAACCTGCAGTCCCCCTAGCTGTGGGCTGGCTGTCTGGAGTGTGCACACCTGGGCCATAGCTGCTCACATGTTAACATTTGATGTGATTATGGTTGAAAGGATTATAACCAGGATTTTGGGTGCAACATTATCATGGTGATGGGCGCTACAGATGTGCATGATAAAGTTCTACTGTTGTAGAACAGTAGAACTGTTCTACTNTGCTCACATGTTAACATTTGATGTGATTATGGTTGGAAGGATTATAACCAGGATTTTGGGTGCAACATTATCATGGTGATGGGCGCTACAGATGTGCATGATAAAGTGACCAAAGAGAGCCAACGAGGTGAGCATCTGGCCTGTTTCTCTGGGCAACCTTTAGGAAGAAGATTGTAAACCAGACAAGGCAGTCTTCCCCCAGGTGACTGAAAATACTCCTAGCTAGCTGCTTTTATGGAAGGGATACTCTCTAGTGGGCATGCTTACTCCCACCCCCACGCACATCTCCATCTGTGGCCCAGAGGCAACATGTGGCCCAGAGGATGGGGTGGGGTGTGGGATTTGGGGTTGGCACCTGGACCAGCTGGGAGGCGGGGAAATGGGAGGGATGGGAGAGATGGGAGATGGACTGGGCCACACCAGGGCAGTGCCTGAGGCCCGGGTAGGTGTGGTGGGGGCCATTGACCCTGGAGGAGTTCCCTAGGACCCCAGTGCCCAGATCATCTCGTCCTATGTCCTATAGGAGCATTTTCTGGAGGTGACGGGGACTGCTTTGCTGAGTGAGTTTGTTTCCGGGCGGGCAGCCCTGCCTGGTGGGGCTGAAGAGCCGGTCTGGTTCTGGCTGAGGTCTGCTTCTGGCCAAAGGTCTGGTGGTCCACTCTGGCTATGAGGAGCCCCAGGGAAGGGGCCTGTGGAGGTGTGAGCCCTTGGTCAGCTGGAAGGTCAGGAGCAGGAGGCCCATGCTGGAGTGAGAACAGGAGGGAGCAATGGACGCATGAAGTGGGGGCCACAGGCTCACTCTTGTGCTATAAGTCACCATAAAAGCTTTATATTAAATAGCTTCTTGCATTTAGATTCTCACCTCTGCTCACCTCACCCATATACCCAAATGAATTTTAGGTATATTAAAATCACTATCAAAAATACAATAATGAACAAACAAACAAAAACAAACAAAATGAATCCAGAATTGTATTTCAAAAAATTAGCAGTAAAGTTACAAAAGTGATCCAATTGCAGATAAGCTTCAGTGTAAGTAATCACTATGGCAAAAAGAGAAAAAAATGTGTTTAAAAGAGGAAAAAAAAATCAGTGTAATGTCAGAGGATGTAAAAAATGCACTCAAAAATATCCAAATTTTTCTCATGTAAATACTCTTTAATCTGTTAAAGGGCAAGTCCTCAAAACCTATAGCAAACATCATTATTCAAACGTGAATGGTAAAATCTTAGAAAATTCTCAGAAGAATCAGATATACAGCATCACTGTTATCACTGCTACAATTAAACATTGCGCTGGAGTTTCTAGCCAGTGTAACATTTATACTGTAATATGAAATACTTGTGTGTTGTTGTTTAGTTGCTAAATTGTGTCTGATTCTCTTGCGATACCATGGACAGTAGCCCACCAGGCTCCTCCTCTGTCCATGAGATTTCCCAGGAGTGGGTCTCCATTTGCTTCTCCACAGTATCTTCCCAAAATAGGGATCAAACCTACATCTCCTGTATTGCAGGTGAATTCTTTACCACTGAGCCCTCAGAGAAGCTGTTATGAAATACTTATCCATAGGGAAAATCTAAGAAAATCTGGTCATGAACTTTGGCTACTAATAAGTGAGTTCAATGATTTGTTGGATAGATTATTTATGAGTTCTATAATAGAGAGAAATTTGGAAAATCCCCCAAATATTTTGAAATTAAACAACATACTTCTAAAAGCAGTCACAAGGGAAATTAGAAAAATTCTTTGAAATAAATAAAAATTAAAATTAAAATCACAATGTATCATTTGTGGGGGTACAGCATAGAAGTTGGAAATTTTTAGCTTTAAATGTGTATATTAGAAAAGAAGGTCTAAAATCACTCTCTAAGCTCCGATTTGAGGTGCTAGCTGAATAAACTCAGAATAAGTAGGAAGGGAATAGTGAAAACAGAAATAGAAATCTGAAACACAGACAAGCTACATAGAAAATAAAACATAAAGCTGTTTTTAATTGATATTAATAAAAATGGATAGCTCTAGCTAGACTAAGAAAAAAGAAAAATGATACATATTAAAATTTAATAATTATGAAAACTTAAATGCAGTGGATCAATTTGCTGAAAGGTTCAAACCAAATCACTAAAGATTCAAATTGCCGCCTGTTTAGCAAGACATGGAGCCGCCAGTGCATTACAGGTGGATTGTAAGTTAAGATAACTGTTTTGGAAAATAGTTTCACAACTTTTTGCAAGTTAAACATATTGCCTAGCAATTCTACTTCTACTTATCTAGTCAAGAGAAATGAGTATTTGCTTACGCAAAAACTTGTACATGAATGTTCATGGCAGCTTTACTTAAAAGAGCCCCAAACTGGAAACAACCCAAATATTCATCAACAGGTAAATGGACACACAATTTAGGGTACATCTGCACAGCAAAAACAACGTACAGTAGAGGAATTGAAAACATTGTGCTGAGCAAAGGAAGCCAGGGATGAAAGGTATATGCTGTATTACTTAATCTTGTAGAATTCTAGGAAAGACAAATTGGAACTGTAGTACTATGAAGCAGACCAGTGAATCTGTTGTACTCGGGATTGTGGGTAAAGGCTGGGAACCAATTTGGGGTGATGGAAACATTCTGTATCACAATTGAGATGTTGGATTACATGAGTGTATATGTTTATCAAAACTTGTCTAACTGTATGCTTAAAATGTGTGCATTTTATTTTATGTAAATTATACTTTGTTAAAGTCGGTATTAAAAAATTCGTAACATCTTAATGCAATAGTTCAGTTCCGTTCAGTCATTCAGTCGTGTCCGACTCTTTGCGACCCCATGAATCGCAGCATGCCAGGCCTCCCTGTTCATTATCTCTCGGAGTTCACTCAGAGTCACGTCCATCGAGTCCGTGATGATATCCAACCATCTCATCCTCGGTCGTCCCCTTCTCCTCCTGCCCCCAGTCCCTCCCAGCATCAGAGTCTTTTCCAATCAGTCAGCTCTTCGCATGAGGTGGCCAAAGTACTGGAGCTTCAGCTTTAGCATCATTCTTTCCAAAGAAATCCCAGGGCTGATATCCTTCAGAATGGACTGGTTGGATCTCCTTGCAG
>SJYW01012022.1:430647-443159 GCA_006410735.1 Raphicerus campestris | reverse complement strand
GGTAGTTTGAGCATTCTTTGGCATTGCCTTTCTTTGGAATTGGAATGAAAACTGACCTTTTCCAGTCCTGTGGCCACTGCTGAGTTTTCCAAATTTGCTGGCATATGAGTGCAGCACTTTCACAGCATCCACTTCAAGGATTTGAAACAGCTCCACTGGAATTCCATCACCTCCACTAGCTTTGTTCGTAGTGATGCTTTTTAAGGCCCACTTGACTTCACATTCCAAGATGTCTGGCTCTAGGTAAGTGATCACATCATCATGATTATCTGGGTCGTGAAGATCTTTTTAGTACAGTTCTTCTGTGTATTCCTGCCACTCTTCTTAATATCTTCTGCTTCTGTTAGGTCTGTACCATTTCTGTCCTTTATTGAGCCCATCTTTGCATGAAATGTTCCCTTGGTATCTCTAATTTTCTTGAAGAAATCTCTAGTCTTTCCCATTCTGTTGTTTTCCTCTATTTCTTTGCATTGATCACTGAAGAAGGCTTTCTTATCTCTTCTTACTATTCTTTGGAACTCTGCATTCAGATGCTTATATCTTTCCTTTTCTCCTTTGCTTTTCGCCTCTCTTCTTTTCACAGCTATTTGTAAGGCCTCCCCAGACAGCCATTTTGCTTTTTTGCATTTCTTTTCCATGGGGATGGTCTTGGTCCCTGTCTCCTGTACAGTGTCATGAACCTCATTCCATAGTTCACTAGGCATTCTATCTATCAGATCTAGGCCCTTAAATCTATTTCTCACTTCCACTGTATAATCATAAGGGATTTGATTTAGGTCATACCTGAATGGTCTAGCGGTTTTTCCTACTTTCTTCAATTTAAGTCTGAATTTGGTAATAAGGAGCAATAACCAAGTAGAAAATGTAGTAAAAAAGACAATAGCAACAAACTATAACACAAGGTTCTTCAAATTAAAACAAACAAAAATGTGTCCGAACTTTATGGAATTGATTATAAAATATTACTGAAGGACATGGACGATCTCAGGAGAAATAGGCCAATTTTCACGAACATAGAGATCAGTATCCAAGATATGTATTGCCAGAAATTGATCTGTAAATACAATTCAATTCCAATAAAAATTCCAACACATTTCTTGGTGGAATATCACCAATGAAAGAGTAAATATCTAAGAACAGGTAAAATGCTTCAGAAAAAAAAGGAATTGAGGAAGAACTTGAATTATTTGATGTAAGAAATTATCATTAACCTACAATATTTAGAACATAGCAATAATGAATCAAATAGGCAAATGGGAGAGAAGAGATAAAAAATAAATCAATGGAATAGAAAACAAATATGTGTATATAGGAGAACTCAGGTAAGTTAGAAGAGATATTAAAAATAGAGTAGGTGGACTTCCCTGGTGGTCCAGTGTGTAAGAATCCACCTGCTAATGCATTCCTGATCCTAGAGGATTCCACAAACTGTAGGGCAACTGAGCCCACATGCCACAACTCCGAGGAGGCTGCACACTACAACTGGAGAGTGAGCCCTGCTCACCACAACTGGAGAAAGCCTGCATGGAACAATGAAGACCCAATGCAGCCAAAAATAAATAAGTTCAGTTCAGTTCAGTCGCTCAGTCGTGTCTGACTCTTTGCGACCCCATGAAGTGCAGCACGCCAGGCCTCCCTGTTCATCACCATCTCTTGGAGTTCACTCAGACTCACCTCCATCGAGTCGGTGATGCCATCTAGCCATCTCATCCTCGGTCATCCCCTTCTCCTCCTGCTCCCAATCCCTCCCAGCATCAGAGTCTTTTNCCTGCCCATCTTGGGTTGCCCCACAGGGCGTGGCTTAGTTTCACTGATTAGATAAGGCTGTGGTCCTCATGTGATTAGATTTACTAGTTTTTGTGATTATGGTTTCAGTGTGTCTGCCCTCTGATGCCCTCTTGCAACACCTACTGTCTTACTTGGGTTTCTCTTACCTTGGACGTGGGCTATCTCATCACGGCTGCTCCAGGAAAGCTCAGCCCCTGCTCCTTACCTTGGATGAGGGGTATCTCCTCACAGTCCCCCCCTCCTGACCTTGAATGTGGAGTAGCATACCAATACAGTCTAATAACACATATGTATGGAATTTAAAAGATGGCAACTGCAACCCTTGCAGCTCAGGTGGCAATAATCCTGGAGGCAGCTCTTTCTAGAATCCCCTGCCCCTTTCCCTCAGAAGCTTGTTATCCAGACCTCACTGGCTGTGCAGTGCCCACTTCCTTAGCATTTAATTAACTCATGCTCCTTATATAAAATTATATCCTTATTTTAGAGATGCAGACATTGCTACACAGAAAAGTGGACTGAACAACAACAAAACAAGGTAGTCTGACCAAGTTCACACACTTTGATAGTGATGGATATTCAGGTATTCTGACTGCAGGATCCACTATCTAAACATTAGATTGTATTTTTTACTGTTCATCAGTGAAATGGAAATCTGTTAATAAAATGATGTACTATCAGTAAAATGTGGAGAAGTAGGAAACTTTATAATGATAAATTTTAAAATGGTACATAACTTGAAGATTACAGTGAACTGGACATCATATTATCAATTCTAACATCTTTATGGAACCTAAAAGGTCAAACATCTCTCCAAAATAATCCAGATTAACAGTGGTAGAACTTGGGTATGAATCCACATGTTTTAGTCACAATCCCGCTTCTTTTAAACACTCCAATTAATTTCCAATATTATTGGGAATAGAGATTTTCTATAGTATTTTAGTAAATTTATAGCACTTATCCAAATTTAATATATGCATAACCTTTGACCTAATAAGTCCATTTCACAGTCAGTTCAGTAGCTCAGTCATGTCCGACTCTTTGCAACCCCATGGACTTCAGTATAACAGTCCTCCCTGTCCATCACAAATCCCAGAGTTTACTCAAATACATGTCCGTTGAGTTGGTGATGCATCCAACCATCTTATCGTCTTGTCATCCCCTTCTCCTCCTGCCTTCAGTCTTTCCAGCATGAGGATCTTTTCAAATATATCAGTTTTTCGAATCAAGTAGCCAAAGTATTGGAGTTGCAGCTTCATCAGTCCTTGAAATGAATATTCAGGACTTATTTCCTTTAGGATTAACTGATTGGATCTCCTTGCAGTCCAAGGGACTCTCAAAAGTCTTCTCCAACACCACAGTTAAAAAGCATTAATTTTCTGATGCTTAGCTTTCATTGTAGTACAACACTCAAATCCATACATGACTAATGGAAAAACCATAGCTTTGACTAGATGAAGCTTTGTTGGCAAAGTAATGTCTCTGCTTTTTAATATGCTATCTATTTTGGTCATAACTTTTCTTCCAAGGAGTAAAAGTCTTTTCATTTAATGGCTACAGTCACCATCTGTAGTAATTTTGGAGCCCAAGAAGATAAAGTCTGTCACTGTTTCAATATCTACTTGACATGAATTGTTGGGACCAGATGCCATGATCTTTGTTTTTGAATGTTGAGCTTTAAGCCAACTATTTCACTCTCCTTTTTCACTTTCATCAAGAGACTCTTTAATTCTTCTTCACTTTCCTCCATAAGGGTAGTGTCATCTGCATGTCTGAGGTTTTTGATATTTCTCCCANTGTTTTTGAATGTTGAGCTTTAAGCCAACTATTTCACTCTCCTTTTTCACTTTCATCAAGAGACTCTTTAATTCTTCTTCACTTTCCTCCATAAGGGTAGTGTCATCTGCATGTCTGAGGTTTTTGATATTTCTCCCAGCAGTCTTGATTCCAGCTTGTGCTTCATCCAGCCCAGCATTTCTCATTATACTCTTTTCATATAAGTTAAATATGCAGTGTGACAGTATACAGCTCTGACCTACTCCTTTCCCTATTTGAAACCAGTCTGTTGTTCCATGTTCAGTTTTAACTGTTGCTTCCTGACCTGCATACAGATTTCTCAAGAGGCAGGTCAGGTGGTCTGGTATTCCCATCTCTTTCAAAATTTTCCACAGTTTATTGTGATCCACACAGTCAGAGGCTTTGGCATAGTCAATAAAGCAGAAATAGATGTTTTTCTAGAACTCTTTTGCTTTTCCCATGATCCAGTGGATGTTGGCAATTTGATATCTGGTTCCTCTGCCTTTTCTAAAACAAGTTTCAACATCTGGAAGTTCACAGTATATGTATTGCTGAAGCCTGGCTTGGAGAATTTTGAGCATTACTTTGCTTGTGTGTGAGATGCATGCAATTGTGCAGTAGTTTGAGCATTCTTTGGCATTGCCTTCCTTTGGGATTGGAATGAAAACTGACCTTTTCCAGTCCTGTGGCCACTGCTGAGTTTTCCAAATCTGCTGCCATATTGAGTGCATACTGAGCATGGCCCCTCAAATCAGAACAGGATGGTTTCCCCATCAGTCTGTCTCTCCTGTCAGGAAGCTTCCATAAGCCTCTTATCCTTCTCCATCAGAGGGCAGATAGAATGAAAACCACAGTCACAGAAAACTAACCAGTCTGATCACATGGACCACAGCCTTGTCTAATTCAGTGAAACTATGAGCCATGCCATGTAGCGCCACCCAAGATGGATGGGTCATGATAGAGAGGTCTGACAGAAAGTTGTCCATTGGAGAAGGGAATGGCAAACCACTTCAGTATTCTTGCCTTGAGAATCCCATGAACAGTATTAACCATATGAGAAGTCCATTTCTAGGAATATATTAATAGATACATTTGTACAGATAAATAAGTAGAAAATATCTTTTTTTTTTGTAAAAATGAATAGCAACTTAAAGTCTATCAGTGAGGGAATACTTCAATAGTTTATGGTCAATCAGTAATATGTAATACTACAATGCCAAAAAGGAAATGAAATAGAATTATATATTCTGGATGGGAAAGCAAATTAGGGTTATTGGTTTAAACTAATTTTCAGAGCAATAGACTAGATCATCATGGTATCTGTGTTAAAATAACCTTTAAATGTGTTAATAAAATGAATAGAAATTAAATGAATACATACTTAAATTTATAAGCATGTCTTATGTACAGATATATATAGTTTATATATTATCTATTTGCATATATCTAAGATATGGATAATTAAAATGTATTAAATGCATACTTAGAAGTATATTTAGTATTATATATGTTATGAACAGATTACTGAGATATTGAAATGTTATAAGAATACTCATTTAAAGTATAAAGTTCTGTTTTTAGTATATTCATAGGACTTTGTCAGCATCATACCAACCTACCCATAGAACATTTTACCTACCCCAGAAGAAATTCTGTACCTGTTAGCAGTCATTCCTTCTTCCCTGTACCACAGTCCCATGTAGCACAAGGCAACTGCTAATCTTTCTTCCTATATGCTTATTCTGAACATTTAATATAAATAGAATCATGTAATTTGTAGACTTTTGTGACTGGTTTCTTTCATTTAGCATAATTTTAGGTTCATCTATGATCAGTTCAGTTCAGTCGCTCAGTCGTGTCTGACTCTTTGTGACTCCATTGACTGCAGCATGCCAGGCTTCCCTGTCCATCACCTACTCCTGGAGTTTACTCAAACTCGTGTCCATTGAGTTGGTGATGGCATTCAACCATCTTCTCTATTGTCCCCTTCTCCTCCCACCTTCAATCTTTCCCAGCATCAGGTTATTTTCAAATGAGTCAGTTCTTCGCGTAAAGTAGCCAAAGTATTGGCATTTCAGCTTCAACATCAGTCCTTCCAAAGAACGTTCAGTACTGATTTCCTTTAGGATGGACTGGTTGGATCTCTATGCAGTCCAAGGGACTCTCAAGAGTCTTCTCCAACACCACAGTTCAAAAGCATCAATTCTTCAGCGTTCAGTTTTATTTATAGTGCAAATCTCACATCCATACATGACTACTGGAAAAACCATAGTCTTGATTAGACAGACCTTTGTTGGCAAAGTAATGTCTCTGTTTTTTAATATGCTGTCTAGGTTGGTCATAACTAATCTATGTTATAGGTTAGTGTTATATGACAATTATGTATAGATATAACATCTAGGTTATAGGATAATTAAGTTCTACATTTTATTTATGATTAACATTAAATTAGCTAGATATGCAACTCTTCATTTATCCATCATCAATTCATAGACATTTGAGTTATTTCCACCTTCATGAAGATATAGGTTATTTTGTTTATGATTAATAAAGCTGCCATAAACTTGTCAATAAATTTTTGTGTGAACTAATGATTTCTTTATTCTTAGTCATAGACTTCAGACTAGAATTGATAGGATATGCAGTAATTCTGGGCCTTCCTTGTGGCTCAGCTAGTAAAGAATCTGCCCTCAATGCCAGAGGCCTGGGTTCCATCTCTGGGTTGGAAATACCCCTTGGAGAAAGGAAAGGCTACCCACTTCAGTATTCTGGCCCAGAGAATTCCATGGACTGTATAGCCCATGGGGTTTCAAAGAGTCAGACATGACTGAGTAAATAATTCTATATTTAATAAATTTTTCCAAAGAGGCTGGCCCATTTAAAATTTGACCAGCCATGTATTGTTATTTTTCCACATTCTTGTCAATACTTGCTATTTTATATCTTAAGTATTAAGTGTAGCCATCCTAGTTTGTAGAAAAGATAAGTCATTGTGGTTTTGATTTTCACTGTCCTAATCACTGATGATGTTGAGCATTGCTTTGGGTGCTAATTGGCATTTGTATATTGCACTTGGAGAAATGTGTGTTTAGACCTTTCAGTCATTTTTAAATTTCATTTTTGTCTGTTTATCATTGAGTTGTAAGACACAAGATCCTTATCAGATACAGGATTTGCAAACAGCTTCTTCCATTCCATGGACTGTTTTTCTGTACTTTTTTGAAGGTATGGTTTGCCTAACAAAAGTTTTAAATTTTGTTACATTTCAGTGTATCTGTATGTTCTTTTTGCCACTTATACTTTTGGTATCATATTTAAGAAACCATTGCTTATCCTAAAGTAAAAATGAGATATTTACTCTGTTTTCTTCCAAGATTTATAGATTTTAGCTCTTACATTTGTCTGTGAGCCATTTAACATTAACTTTTGCATATGATGTGAGGTGCATGTTCAGCTTCATTGTTTGGCAAGTAGATACTCAGTTGTCCCAGTGCAATTTGTGAAAAGGCTTCTCTCCCCATTTGATTGTCTTTGCACTTTTGTCCAAATTCAGTTAGCCATTGATCTATAAGTTTATTTTATGGTAATACTGTATTGTGTTTTGTTTGTTTGTTTTTGTCTTGTTTTATTTTAGTCATGCCATGCAGCATGTAGAATCTTAGTTTTCCAACCAGGGATGAAACCCACATCCTCTGAATTGGAGGCATGGAGTCTTTACCACTGAACACCAGGGAGGTCCCTAATCCTGCATTGTTTATTATCATAGATTTTTAGTAAGTTTTAAAATTGGAAAATATAAGTTTTTCGATTTATTTTCCAGGAATGTTTGGCTATTTTCACCCCTCCCATTTCCATGTGAATTTTAGGATCATTTTGCCATGTCTGCAGAAAAGCTAGTTAGAATTTTGATACTGAATGTGCTGAATCTGTAGGTCAATTTGAATACTACTGCTATCTTAAAATATTGCATTTTCTGACAAATGAATATGAACAGTTCAAGTTATTTAAACCTTTAATTCCTTTGGACTGTTTTCTGTAGTTTTTAGTATACAATTTTTATTTTTATAAATATATAGCTAAGTATTTTGTTCTTTTTGATCTATTATATATAGAATTGCTTTCTTAATTTCAGTTTTGGGATGCTCATCATTAGCATATATAAATACAATTGATTTTTAAAAACTGAAGTATAGTTGACTTGGGCTTCCCTGGTAGCTCAGCTGGTGAAGAATCCACCTGCCATGCAGGAGACCTGTGTTCAATACCCGGGTTGGAAAGATACCCTGGAGAAGGAATAGGCTACCACTCCCATATTCTTGGGCTTCCTTGGTGGCTCAGATGGTAAAAGAATCCACCTGCAATGTGGAAGGCCTGGGTTCGATCCCTGAGTTGGGAAGTTCCCCTGGAGTAGGGCATGGCAACCCACTTAGGTATTCTTGCCTGGAGAATCTCCATAGACAGAAGAGCCTGGCAGGCCATCTTCCATGGGTTGCAAAGAGTTGGACATGATTGAGCAGCTAAGCACAGCACAACACTTAGCTGACGTACTGTGTTTCAGGCATACTGCAAAGTGATTCATACACATACATATATATATATATATATATATAGGTAAAGGTTATTACAAGATAATTGGATGCAGTTTCCTATGCTATACAGTAGGTCCTTGTTGTTTATCTATTAAATACAGTTGCTTTTTTGCTTATTGACCTTGTTTCCTTCAACCTTGTACTTATTTATTAGTTTTGGTATTTTTTGTGCATTTTTAAGAATAATCTATGTATAAAACATGCAATTTGTAAATATAGATAGTTTTACATCTTTCCTTTTATCCTGAATTCTTTCTGATTCTTTTTATTGCCTAATTGTCCTGGCTAGAACCCATAGTGCAGTGTTGAGTAGAATGGCATGAGTAGACATCCTTACTTTTTTTCATGGTCTTGAGAGAGAGCATTCAGTCTTTCACCATTAATCTTTATGATAGTTGTGGGTTTTTTATAGTTGCCTTTTTAATAGTTTGAGGCTTCTATTTATAGTTTTTTATTCATTAATCATGAAGTGTTACCTGATTTTGTACAATGTTTTCTATATTTGCTGAGATGATCACATAGTTCATGTCCTTTATTCAGTTGATATAGCAATTCTAATTGATTCTGAGTGTAAAATTAATGATACACCATGGAAAATATTATGAAGTTTCCTTAAACAATAAAAATAGAACTACCATATGATCCAGAATCCCAGGAGTGCTCAAATTCAAAAAGATGTACGCATCCCAGTGTTCATAGCAGCACTGTGTACAGTAGTCAAGACATGGAAACAATCCAGGTGCCCCTGGACAGATAATTGGCTTTTAAGAAGATCTCTCTCTCTCTCTCTCTCTCTCTCTCTCACACACACACACACACACACACATACACACACACACACACAAAACACAGTGGAATATTATTCATCCATAAAAACAAATGTTGCCATTAGCAGCACATGGATTAGTGAAATAAGTCAGACCAGACAAAGGCAAATACTATGTGATATCACTTATATGTGGAGTCTAAAAATAATTGAAATGAACATATTTGCAGAAACAGAAACAGATTTATAGACAAAGAAATTTATAATTACCAATGAGGAGAGGGAAGGGTGGAGGGACAAACTGAAAGTATGAGATTAGCAGGTACAAACTACTATGTTTAAGTAATAAGGATTTCCTGTAAATGACAGGGAATTATATTCAATATAAGTTAATAACATAAATAGAGTATAAACTATAAAATTATAACTGAATTACTATACTGTACAATACAATATTGTAAATATAATATTGTAAATCAACTAATACAATACAATATTATAATCAAATATTGTAATACAATATTATAAATCAATTATACATCAATAAAGAAAAGAAACCTAACCTAACCAAACATTTTTGGGATAAATTCTACTTGGCCTTGATGTATAATTCTTTTTACATATTACTGAATTTAGTTTGCTGATTTTTCTTTTTATTTATTAAGGAAACACAGTTTCCTTAAGTTCTTTGAGCATGTCTATGTGCTTCAAAGTTATATTTTACTGCCTTTGTCTTGTGTATGTGAAATGTTCATGTTCTTTGAATGTCTCTTAACTTTATATTGAAAACTGCACCTTATAGATAATATATTATAGCAACTGTGGATACATATCCCCTACAGGAGGGATGGAATGTTATTGTTGCTATTTAACTGGTTAAAATTTAAATTTCTTAAGTGACAAATTCTGTGAGGTCTGTTTATTCTGCAGCCTCTGATATCCCTGCTCAGATGTTTTTTCTTTGCTTTACTCTTTTGTCTTGGTTCCTTAGAGGTCAGTTGTGAGCAGCTTAAACCATTTATTGGTCACGGATTATGCTTAAGTCCCCTCAGCCCTTAAGAGTTTTACCCTTTAATATTGGGTATTAGTGTATAGGCTACTACCACTGTTCAGGATGTTTACATTCTTTTTGACCTGAATTCAGCCTAAAACTTGGTGGTTACCTCTCTAATCAGTCTTGGGAGGGTAGAGCATTGGTGATTCGTACTTGTCCAGAATCCTGGTAGTTGGTACGTTTTATTTTTATACCTGGGTTCTGGTCAGAAGTTCAGTTTGAGCCCTTTGTGCCACTGAGTTGTGTTCCCCAGGTTGATGGGTCTGTTGCTTGGAGAATGCTTTCAAGTGAGCCCCATATCCTGCTCAGATTGCTCCTGAATGAGTAAAGGCTAGTCCATGTAATCAGACTTTGTGCACCCCAGGGTTGACTGTGCTTTCCAGAAGTACTCTTGGATATTTCCTTGAAGGGGAGTGGCGATGGTGAGCCCTGTGTTCCTGGCTGCAGGGCTTTGCTGTGGTGCTTTCATCAGGCTCGGGTGGCTGGGGGAGAAGGAAGTGGGTCTTGATTCAAATACTACCGATTCTCACTGCTCATACCGAGCTTTTTCTCGTGAATGTTTCTTCATTTGCTCTATGTTCTTAGGACTATTTCTAGGCTTTAAATGATTGGTTTTTCAACAATAAAATCTTTGTTTTGCTGGCAAGAGTATTTCAGAGCTCCTCACACTGATGTTCCAGAGAGCCTACCTCCTCTATAAGTCTTTGCTTATGCAAGTCAGGTGCTGAAATGTATTTGTAATGCATATGCACCCACATGTGTTGCCGACAAGTAGTAGAAGATCTGGCAGCCTCTGCACACTAATATTAGCAGAATAGAAAACAGGGCATGGCTGGCTAAGTGCAGACTTTAATCTTTTCTTGAGCAGTTATTTATATTGATACACTTCTGTCACTCTTCTGCATTAGACACCTTATTAAGTTCCTACCAGTCAAAATATTAAATATCTAAATGTTGTTGTTCTATGTTCTTAGTCTGTGTCCAGATTATTTGCCAATCTGGCCCTTACTCTCCTATTAAAATCCTACTTATTATTCAGGTTGATATACTACCCTGCCCACAATTCATTTCCTGATCACACTTCTGTATTCCACATGCCTTTTCATATGGCTGTATGTCATACATGGTTCAGTTAACATGATTTTTTCCCTGCTGAATTTTAGTGCCTCAAGAGCAGACATTATGTCCTAATCTTTTTCCCTTATCAATTTACACAGAAACTGTCACATAGTAGGAACTCACTGGAAGACTGTCACTCCTTAATGAATATATTTCACCATATTATGTGGCAACAAAAATCATTCATTTAAGGCTATAGCTGTGGGCATTGATCATTAACTGTAATTAGGAATTTGTGCTCCATGAGGTACTTGGTGAAAATGGCCCTGAACATGTTGACTTACAGGGCATGAAATATATGCAACTGAGGATGGGGAAAGAATGATCTGAAATTCTGGCTCCCAGAAAAGGAAGTGCTAACAAGGCTAATGTTTTCTATGGGTCTGTTCTGCTCCACACAGCATATTAAGCATAAATTAACTTACTTAAAAAAATAGTAACCCTGAAACTTAGGTATTGTTTCATTTTATAGAAAGAGAATTTGAAACACAGGCTTTAATATCAAAAAACCAGTAGCTGTTGGAGTCAGGGCTCAAACCCAGGGCTGATCCAAAGCTTGATATTGCTGAATTTTAATTTTGGTCTTTGTAATAAAACCATTTTAATTAGCATATAACTGACAATGATCTTTAACTTCTGTTTTCCCTGTTTGGGAGCATCTTAGAAATCAGTGGCATACTGAACAGACTGCATTATTCTGTCTCCACCGATACTGTCTCGCCGATATGTCTCCGAATGATACATGGGTCAGGGATATGACTTATAACATCTACTGTATATAAGACTAGCAAGCCTGCTTGGCATTCCCTATGGAAGCAGCCTTTCAGACATCTTTTCAGTGGGAGACAGAGGACATTGCCAGCCAGCTAATAGGCAGACCTATCTTTGAGGAACTGTGCTGGATAATGATCCCAGAGCTGAAGCCATTGGTTCATACTTGCATGTTAACTGCAGCAGGTTAACTCTGAGTTTTCCCCTTCCCTCCCTCCAAAGAAACAGATAGATGGTGGCTGTTGGGATAATGCCTCCTCTTGTTCATTTTAGCTCCTCACTGCTGTGAAAAAGCAGTGTTACACAAGTGGGAGAGTATGTGTAAACACATTATAAAGACTCCCTGGTAATTGGAAATTTCTGATTTGGTTTCAGCAAATAACTGGAATTCAGCCTAATAGACCAGTGGTTTGAAACCAGCATGGTTTGTTTCTTAGTGCTGGATATCACATAAGCAGTACATCAGCATGGTCTTTTATTTTTTCTTTTTTAATAGATTTATTTTTAATTGAAGGATAATTGTTCTACAGAATTTTGTTGTTTTCTGTCAAACCTCAACACGAATCAGCCATAGGTGTACATATATCCCCTCCCTTTTGAAACTCCCTCCCATCTCCCTCCCCATCCC
>SJYW01012022.1:399673-421260 GCA_006410735.1 Raphicerus campestris | reverse complement strand
GATTCATGGGATCGCAAAGAGTTGGACACGAATGAGCAACTGAACTGAACTGAAAGCATTCTTTGGCTTCCCTTGTGGCTCAGCTGGTAAAGAATTTGACTGAAGTGCAGGAGATCTGGGTTTGATCCCTGAGTTGGGAAGATCCCCTGGAGAAGGGAAAGGCTGCCCACTCCAGTATTCTAGTCTGGAGAATTTCATGGGCTGTATATGGGATTGCAAAGAGTGAGCAACTTTCACTTTCACTTAAAGCACTCTTTAGAGGCCCTTTCAGGGATAGTTATATATTTATTGCTTAGTATTTTTATTTTTAAGATAAAAGCTAGATGTACTTTGAAATATATGGTTATTACTTTTGTTATATGATCAAAGTCAATATTGGAATAGAACATATAAAATTGAAACTTTGAGAATATTTCTTTAATTCATTTTATATCAAACTCCTGATTTTCAGAACAGTGTTTCCACTATCATAAATGGGGGCATATTTCATACTTGAAAATCAAAATTGCTAGTAAATCTGGATGGTCTGTTCAAGGATATATTTTTTTAAATGTATTTATTTGGTTGCATCAGGTCTGAGTTGCAGCATGCAGGGTCTTTGTTGCATCACACATCCTTGTCACAGGGGATCCCTAGTTGTGGCTCCAGAGTGAGCGGGCTTAGTTGCTTCGAGGCATGTGGGATCTTAGTTCCCCAACCAGGGATTGAACCCCTGTTCCCTGCACTGCCAGGCAGATTCTTAACCACCGGACCACCAGGGAAGTCCCCTGTTCAAGGGTCTTTTAAGAGAATAAAAACATTTCTACCCCGACTGAGTGGCTGTGTAACAGTCATATCCAACGTCCTTTATAGCTCTGAAGTGTTTTATGTAACTATGTTGTTATGACTATAATTTCAAAATAGCTTATTCCAGGGCTTCCCTGGTGGCTCAGTGGTGAAGACTCCACCTGCCAATTCAGGAGACCTGGGTTTGATCCCTGATCTGGGAAGACTCCCACATGCCAAGGAACAGCTAAGCCCATGCCTGACAACTACTGAGCCTGTGCTTTAGAGCCCAGGAGCCGCAACTACTGAACCCACATGCTACAACTACTGAAGCCTGCATGCCCTAGAGGCTGTGCTCAGCAAGAAGAGAAGCCATTGTGATGAGAAGTCTGTGTATTGCAAAGAGAGATTAGCCCCTGCTCGCCACGACTAGAGAAAAACCCATACAGCAACGAAGACCCAACACAGCCAAAAATATATCAATAAATAATTTTAAAAAATAGCATTCCAGAAATATGAATCTGTATCACTTTTCAATGCAAACCACTTCTTAAGCAGTAGTTGCTCTAAAATTGGTAAGCATTTTGGAGGGAAAAAAATGTGAAAAAAATCTGGGGGAAGGAACGTGTGGATAATTTTGAATGTGAGAATTACCCCTGTGTTCATGGCCCAAACAGGAGAAGTTAGTTAACAATGACAAATAACTGTGTCTACAGGTCCTTTCTGTGGGAAATTGCACTGGTTGCTTTTGATAAGAACAAAGCTTGAGGGAAAACGATTACACTTTCTCTGCTATGAAATGGGGGTGCAGAGTGAAGGTGGGGCAACATCTCAAAAACCGTCAGCCTCAGTGTATCCAGTCTATCCTGACAGATGTATAATCACAACAGAAGTCTGTGAGTACAGAAGAGAGGAGAGCCATCTTCCTAGTAACACGGATTTGGTAAATGCTAATATAAACAAATGTACAGTTGATTTTCATCAAGCTATGTTATTTTTCCTAGTCTCTCCTCCACTCCTCTCTTTTCCTGACTCCTTTCTCACACCGGTCACCTTCCTGAAGCTCCTTCTACTCTAGTACTCTTCTCCTTCCCAGTTCTGCTCTCAAGGTCTGTTGGGCAGATGACAAAATGGAAATTCATCCTCAGTGAGCAGAGATACACCTGGTCAACAGCACAACCACAGTTTCAAAGTATGATTCCTTTTTTCTTCACTTCTTTACTTAGTCCATTAAAAATCTTTGGATTTCTATTTATTTATACTTTTTGGGACTTGAGGTTCTTGAATCTGAAGATTTTAAAATCTTCTTGGCCACTGTCCCTTTGAACGTGGCTCCTTCCCTGTTCTCATGTGTGCTTTGCTGTTCAGTTGAGTCTGACTCTTTGCGCCCCCATGAACTGTAGCCTGCCAGGCTCCTCCATCCGTGGGATTTTCCAGGCAAGAATACTGGAGTGGGCTGCCATTCCCTGTTCTCTGCAGAGGCACCCAAGAGGGATGCACTTTGCTGGTTCTACCATCTGGCCCATCAATTGCAGATTATTCTGATCTCTCCTTCTTTCGGCTATGTTAGCTGTGTGTATTCTATTATTTAACCCTATGTTTTTCACTCTGAAATTTCTGTTTGGTACTTTTTCAAGTCATTCTCCGCACACCCCCCCCCCCATTTTTAAATAGGACCTTACCCTTTTTTAGAAACTTGATTCATTCTTTTGTATGTTTTAATGGTTTGGCACACTTTTATGTTCTCGTCTATGCTGCCGTTCTATTACTTCCAACGGTTACCACTCTGATCTTTCTGTTCGTTTATGTGTTCTCACACCCATTGGCTGTTTCCCCATGTGTTTCATTTTTGGTCGTGAGTTTGTTTACTGGGATTTGTTTCTGCTATGAAAATCCCTTGTAACTTTGTTGTGAAAATCCTCTCAGACCAGTTTTGCAACCAATTTTGATAATATCTTGGCTTGGGGATCCCAGGGTAATGTACATTCAAAGCTGCATCTCTCTTTATGGAGAATGCCTGGGGTCCTGGACCCTCAGGGAAGCATTCTTGTCCCCAGTGCCTGGAGCAGATACCCTTCTTTCCAACAGCCTGTTCAGAGTCTTGCCTTGCCCAACCTTCTTATGTCCGGAGGGGTTTTGGAACTAAGGATTTAGGCTGTGTTCTCAGATGCAGTCACCCTCCTTGATTTAAATCTTGTTTTCTGTTTCAACCCTGAGGAGATTGGGACCAGCATGCCCTGAGGGCAGCTGCACACTTACTTTGCCAGCTTTGGGTTCCTTCCTAGTTTATGGCACCTGGGAATTACTCTCTCCCACCCTGCCCACACTTCCTTCTAAGGATCAGCCTTGCCATTAAAAGTTGTTATATTTTTAGCACTCCTAAGGATCTGAGGCCATTGAAGTCAGCTGTATTGCCAGATATAGAAGCCTTACCAATAAAATGGGATAAAGCATGTGTATTATGGTTGTTTCTGCTTATCAGTGGTGATTGACAGGCAGAGCTGCTGGTGTTTTAAAATACATTTCACATTATTCTATGCTGTAAATGCTGCATGTCTGTATCCATATAGTCAGGTTGAGATGTATGCATATAGTCAGGTCAAGCAGACTTCCCTGAGGTGTGAGGATGCCCTCCCCTCAGCTTCTGCTGTGTCCCTGAGAGGGGGCAGGGTGAAAGCAGGTCATAGCAGGTGCTCTGGGGTTCTCTACCTCTTGGTTTCAGCCCCAAGTTATTTGCTAATCTTGCTTGAGATGGTGGACAGATTGTTTTCTGAACTTCAGTCTTTCCTAATATAAAATTAGAACAATAATACTTGTCTTACCTGATCATGCATGCGTGCTTGCTAGGTTGCTTCAGTTGTGTCTAACCTTGTGACCCCCTGGACTAGCCTGCCAGGCTGCTCTGTCTATGGGATTCTTTAGGCAAGAATACTGGAGTGGATTGCCATGCCTCCTTAGGGGATCATCTGGACCCAGGGATTGAACCAATGTCTCTTATGTCTCATAGTGAGGATTAAATTTGATACTGTATATAAAGTGCTTAGAATATAGGGTGCCTTCATACCAGTCAGAACTGCCATCATCAAAAAGTCTACAAATAAATGCTGGAGAGAGTGTAGAGAAAAGGGGACCCAACCTCACTGTTGGTGAGAATATAAGTTGGTACAGCCACTGTGGAAAACAGTATGGCGGTTCCTAAAAAAAAAAAAAAAATAGAGCCACCATATGACCTTGGGAAAATTAGAGATACCAAGGGAACTTTTCATGCAAAGATGGGCACAATAACGAACAGAAATGGTATGGACCTAACAGGAGCAGAAGATATTAAGAAGAGGTAGCAAGAAAATACAGAACTATACAAAAATTCATTCCAAACCCAAAGAAAGGTAATGCCAAAGAATATTCAAGCTGCTACGCAATTGCACTCATCTCACATTCTAGCAAAGTAATGCTCAAAATTCTCCAAGCCAGGCTTCAACAGTATGTGAACTATGAACTTCCAGATGTTCAAGCTGGTGTTAGAAAAGGCAGAGGAGCCAGAGATCAGTTTGCCAACATCCACTGGATCATCAAAAAAGCAAGAGAGTACCAGAATAACATCTATTTCTGCTTTATTGACTACACCAAAGCCTTTGACTGTGTGGATCACAACAAACTGTGGAAAATTCTTCAAGAGATGGGAATACCAGAACTCCTTACCTGCCCCCTGAGACATCTGTATGCAGTTCAAGAAGCAACAGTTAGAACTGATCAAGGAACAACAGACTGGTTCCAAATTGGGAAAGGAGTACATCCAGGCTGTATATCGTCTCCCTGCTTATTTAATTTTTATGCAGAGTACATAATGTGAAATGCTGGGCTATATGAAGCACAAGCTGGAATCAAGATTGCCGGGAGAAATATCAATAACCTCAGATATGCAGATGATACCACCCTCATGGCAGAAAGCAAAGAGGAAATAAAGAGCCTCTTGATGAACGTGACAGGAAAGTGAAAAAATTGGCTTAAAACTCAACATTTAATAAACAAAGATAATGGCATCCAGTCCATCCCTGCATGGCAAATAGATGGGGAAACAATGAAAACAGTGACAGACTTTATTTTCTTTGGCTCCAGAATCACTGCAGATGCTGACTGCAGCCATGAAATTAAAAGACACTTGCTCCTTGGAAGAAAAGCTATGACCAGCCTACGCAGCATATTAAAAAGCAGAGATATTACTTTGTCAACAAAGATCCATCTAGTCAAAGTTATGGTTTTTCCAGTAGTCATGTATGGATGTAAGAGTTGGACTATAAAGAAAGCTGAGCACCAAAGAATTGATGCTTTTAAACTGTGGTGTTGGAGAAGACTCTTGAGAGTCCCTTGGACTGCAAGAAGATCCAACCAGTCCATCCTAAAGGAAATCAGTCCTAAATATTCATCGGAAGGACTGATGCTGAAGCTGAAACTCCAATATTTCGGCCACCTGATGGGAAGAACTGACTCATTGGAAAAGACCCTGATGCTGGGAAAGATTGAAAGCAGGAGGAGAAGGGGTTGACAGAGGATGAGATGATTAGATGGCATCATTGACTTGATGGACCTGAGTTTAAGCAAGCTCCGGGAGTTGGTGAGGGACTGGGAGGCCTAGAGTGCTGCAGTTCATGGGATCGAAGAGAACTGGACATGACTGAGCAACTGAACTGACTGACTGATACGCTAGGTCTAGCAATCTCACTTCTGAGCATTAACTAATTAAAAAAGATACATGTACCCCTATATTCATAGCAGCAATATTCACAATAGACAAGACATGGAAGCAACCTAAGTGTCCATTGACAGAAGAATGGATAAAGAAGATGTGATACATACATACAATGGAATATTTTTGTTGCTGTTGATCAGTTGCCCAATCATGTCTGACTCTTTGCGACCCCATGGACTGCAGCATACCAGGCCTCTCTGTCCCACACCATCTCCTGGAGTTTGCCCAAGTTCATGTCCATTGCTGGAGAAGGCAATGGCACCCCACTCCAGTACTCTTGTCTGGAAAATCCCATGGAAGGAGGAGCCTGGTAGGCTGCAGTCCATGGGGTTGCGAAGAGTCGGACATGACTGAACGACTTCACTTTCACTTTTTACTTTAATGCATTGGAGAAGGAAATGGCAACTTACTCCAGTGTTCTTGCCTGGAGAATCCCAGGGATGGGGGAGCCTGGTGGGCTGCCGTCTATGGGGTCGCACAGAGTTGGATACGACTGAAACGACTTAGCAGCAGCAGCAGCAGCAGCAGCATGTCCGTTGCACTGGGGATGCCATCCAGCCATCTCATCCTCTGATGCCCTCTTCTCCTTCTGCCCTCAATCTTTCCCAGCTTCAAGGACTTTTCTAATGAGTCAGCTGTTTGCAATGGAATATTACTCAGCCATAAAAAGAATGAAATAATGCCATTTGCAGCAACATGGATGGACCTACAGATTATCAGACTAAGTGAAATGAAGAAAGTCAGAAAGATAAATACCATATTATACACTTACACATGGAATAAAAATATGGCACAAATGAACTTATCTATGAAACAGAATCAGAATCATGGACATGGAGAACAGACTGGTAGTTGCCAAAGCGGAGGGGATTGGAGGAAGGATGGAGTGGGAGGTTGGGATTAGCTGATTCAAGTTCTTGTATACAGAATGGATAAATAAGGTGATACTATATAGCACAGAAAACTATTTCAATATCCTATGATAAGCCAAAGTGGAAAAAGGATATACAAATTTATCTGTATGTATAACTGAATCATTTTGCTGTACAGCAGTAATTAACACAACATTGTAAATCAGCTATACTTCAATAAAATTAAAAAAAAAAAAGACTATATGATGCTTGGATATAGTAACTGCTCCCAGTAAACAGCAAGTGTTCTTGCCATTATTCCCTCTCCTTCCTTGAGACTAAGACCAATGACCAAACCATTTCTAAGCCTGCTAATGCCTCAGATTTAGAGTCCAATTTTGTGACTCTCTTTTTTATCTATCATTTGGGTCTTTCAAGGTGGATAAATGTAGGAGGCTCTATGTTCAGAGATTTGGTCCAAATCCAGCTTGCTTGCCTGCTGGTTTCCTGCGTGCTGGCCGTGGGGATGTGACAGACTCCCCAGGACTGATGTTCCTTTGCTGTACAGTGAGGATGTGAGCCTCTTGCTTACGGGTGACTGTGCAGGACATGTGTGGAGGGGCCTGCTCTGCTCTCCACCAAGCACAGAATGGTACACCCTTGGCAAGTAGGGCCTGGGATTCCTTCATGCCTTCCAGTATCACCCCAGCACCTGCTCAGGGAACATTGGCTGAATGGATGGAACCAGTGATGAAACCAGGAAGGAGAAATGATACCGAGGACAGTTGGGACAATGGTAAAACCTACAGGAAGTGACTTTGAGTGCAGCCACAGGAAGTCCAAGAATGGGGACATTGTGTCCATCTTCTTTATCTTTCTACAGTTCTGGGAGAGGCTGACACCAGGGACCAGTCAGCCACCTGACTCAGGCCCTCCCAAGGTGGGCGGAGATGCCCAGGGGGAAGTTGAGTCACTGGACAAAGGGTGTGGAAACCTTGAAAGACTGTCTTTATTCTCCTCTACTTTACATGGCATCACCGACATGAGTTTGAGCAAGGTCCAGGAGTTGGTGATGGACAGGGAAGCCTGGCATGCTGCAATCCATGTGGTCGCAAAGAGGTGGACATGACTGAGCAACTAAACTGAACGGACTAATTCTAAATGAGAATCTTGAACTTTACATTTCCACTTCAGTCAGAGGGAAAATACTGGAGAATTACTGCAGATTAAAGCAATTCTTCCTTCTCAAGGGCTCCAATGTTTCCCTTGGGCAGAACAGAAACCAATCACACAAAGTCAAGACAGAGTCACTTGGACGTAAATTTGGAGTCACGTGAGTTGGTTGCTCAGATTCCCTTAGCTTTGAAATGTCTGCCTCCATCTACAGTCTCCTTTGATGGCTTCTGTTTCCCAGGGGTGCCTGCCCTGCATTCCCTCCCAAAGCTTCGCACCATAAGTGTGTGAGCATGCCTGTGTTTACAGAAGGGAAGCTGAGGGTCAGAGGATCCAAGAGATTTTCTCAGGAGGAGTTGCCTACATTTAGGAGTCCCTTTGCCACACAGCTCCTGGTTCACTGTGTCTTGCTGCTTGTCACCCTGGAAAGTCCAGGGGGATCTGTGGGCCAGGCCCTCTTCCTCTTCTGACTCACAGTTGTGCAAATTCAGGGGAGCCACCTCCTTAAGGAATTAGGCTTCTTCATTTCTTAAACAAAGTTGGATGAACTCTAGCACACCTTCTAGCTTCAGCCTCTGTGATTTTCTTGACCCAAGTGTTAGGACAAGGCAGATTTCTGCCAGGCTGTCTCCTGTGTCTCTTCACCCCATCAGCCCTCACCTGAAAGCCCACAAAACTAATTGAGTGAGATAGAAAGGTGAGGAAGGGGACTGACACTTGAAAGGAGCTGATTCTGCACCAGCGTTGTGCTGTGAGCCAGAGTTTAGATCTTCATCAGGCACGATACTACTTTCCTTTAGATTAATCCCTGGTATTTATAAAGTCTTCATCATCTCTGTGATTTGCGGTCTTTCTCCTTTGCAGGTGGTAAAGAATCTGCCTGCAATGTGGGAGACCTGGGTTCAATCCCTGGGTTGGAAAGATCCCTTGGAGAAGGGAAAGGCTACCCACTCCAGTATTCTGGCCTGGAAAATTCCATGGACTGTATGGGGTCGCAGAGTTGGACATGATGGGCGACTTTCACTTCACTTCCTCTGCCTCTAGAAGGCATTCTCCCCACCCCCTCCCCACCACGGAACTCAAGCTAGAATAATCCACTTTGCATGGCTTTCACAAGAATACCTGCTATGCTGAGTTTTTAGTAAAGAGCTGGAGAAAGAAGCCTGGGCAGAAAGACTGGCTTAAAGAGAATGAGCAGGAATGAGTCTCTTGTAAAGGGTGGAAGATGATTTTCTGACTTACTAATCAACTCTTCATATCAGTCGGCCAAAGTATTGAAGCTTCAGCTTCAGCATCAATCCTCCAATGAATATTCAGGGCTGATTTCCTTTAGGATTGATGGGTTTGATCTCCTTGCAGTCCCAGGGACTCTCAAGAGTCTCTTCCAGCACCACAATTTGAAAGCATCAATTTTTCAGTGCTCAGCCTTCTTTATGATTCAACTTCATGACCCACGTCTTGGAGATGAGCAAACTGAAGCCGAGGAGGGCCAGTAATTTGTCCTGGGTCACACAGCAACAGGGCTGGAGGCGGGCGTGGAGCAGCGGGTCGTGGAGAAGCGGGGGAGACACTTTCCCCAGTGCCTGTAAGGTGGGAACAGTCCCTGAGCCCTCAGAGCTGTACATTTATTTCCTTCTACAGGAAAGAAGACTTTGCTCCAGAATCAGCTGGACTGTGGCAAAGCCATCTTGCCTTTACTGGTCTTGATGGCTGGAGAGAGATTGCCTTCCTTTTGCAGCCTCCTCTGTGCTGAGGATGAAGTGAGCGTCAGCCTTCCATGGAGTTGCTGCTGGTCTCTGGCTGAGATGTCCTGGCCCCCTAGAATGAGAGCGATTGGTGTGAAAGAATGGGAAGAGACGGTGCTAGGAGCCTGGTCAAGCATCTCAGTCCCCTATTCAGGGAATCATGAAGCCAGACCAACCAGTACTCTGCCTTCTTCCTCCTGGTGACTAGTGCTATAGCCAGCAACTCACACCTTGGAGGATGTCTCCCATTGTTCCTGCCGCTAAGGATGCCCAAGACCCCAAGCACAACTGTGGGTCCTTCTTGTTGTCATCTTCACACCAGAACTATTCTTTTCAGAGCTTTTGTGGGCTGGTATGATGTTGGTGCAGATTCAGAAAACACGGACTGACAGTTTTCCACCCAGTCTTTTGCTGCCTCTGGGGGCCTGTGGCAAGTTACTAAACTGCCTCAGTGTTTTCGTCTACTTTTTTTTTTTTTTTTTTGGCTGCACCCCATGGAATGCTGGATCTTAGTTCCCCAACCAGGGATTAAACTTGAGTCACAGCAGTGAAAGCACTGAGTCCTAACCACTGGACCCCCAGGGAACTCCTCAGTGTGTATCTTCAGAAATGGGGATAAGAATGACTTCCTTGTAGGGTTTTGTGAGTATAAAACACTATCTTGCATATCATAGATGCTTAATCAAATTTATCTTTTCACCATACAGCTAGGTTGAGAAGATAGACACCTAAACTCAGGCGAGACCAAGCTCAAGCTAAATGTCAGACGACCAGTGTGGTGGTACCTCAGGGAGGGTAGAAGGCTGACAGCGGAGTGGTGTTGGGGAGTGTTCTGTGGTCTCTTTGGAGCATCATCTCAGCTATAGTCTGTCTCAGGACTGGGGACCATCTAGGCTCAAGGATCAGACATAATGAGGCAAGCTGATAATACAGCTACACTCAAAATCCACTCAAACTGTTTGATCACATAAGGTCACCTCAGAAAAGCATATTGCAATAAAATAAATGAAAAGAAAAAAATCTCATCTTTGTAAAGATATTCATCATATCATTATCTAAAAGTAGAAAACTGGAAAAATCAGAGAGTAATAGAGAATGCCTGAACAAACTATGGTACATTGCTCCAACACCACATAAGTAAAAAAGTCAAAGTGAACACTATCATTCCCTTGTTCAGAAGTAGGAAAAGAGTGTTACACGCAAAATAGTACAAAAAAGCAGAATTTAAGATATGCAAATGCTGATCATAATATTTAGTATCCATGCATGGCCACTGAAGAGACACACAAGATGTGAATGGTGAGCTCTTTGAAATTATGAAATTTAATTTTGTTTGAATAAGTTTATACTAGGGCTTCCCTAGTGGCCCAGATGGTAAAGAATCTGCCCACAATGCAAGAGACCCAGGTTCAGTCCCTGGGTTGGGAAGATCCCCTGGAGGAGGAAATGACAACCCACTCCAGTACTGCCTGGAGAATCCCATGAACAGAGGAGCCTGGTGAGCTACAGTCTATGGAGTCACAAAGAGTTGGACATGATTGAGTGACTAACACNCTTTTTTTTTTTTTTTTTTGGCTGCACCCCATGGAATGCTGGATCTTAGTTCCCCAACCAGGGATTAAACTTGAGTCACAGCAGTGAAAGCACTGAGTCCTAACCACTGGACCCCCAGGGAACTCCTCAGTGTGTATCTTCAGAAATGGGGATAAGAATGACTTCCTTGTAGGGTTTTGTGAGTATAAAACACTATCTTGCATATCATAGATGCTTAATCAAATTTATCTTTTCACCATACAGCTAGGTTGAGAAGATAGACACCTAAACTCAGGCGAGACCAAGCTCAAGCTAAATGTCAGACGACCAGTGTGGTGGTACCTCAGGGAGGGTAGAAGGCTGACAGCGGAGTGGTGTTGGGGAGTGTTCTGTGGTCTCTTTGGAGCATCATCTCAGCTATAGTCTGTCTCAGGACTGGGGACCATCTAGGCTCAAGGATCAGACATAATGAGGCAAGCTGATAATACAGCTACACTCAAAATCCACTCAAACTGTTTGATCACATAAGGTCACCTCAGAAAAGCATATTGCAATAAAATAAATGAAAAGAAAAAAATCTCATCTTTGTAAAGATATTCATCATATCATTATCTAAAAGTAGAAAACTGGAAAAATCAGAGAGTAATAGAGAATGCCTGAACAAACTATGGTACATTGCTCCAACACCACATAAGTAAAAAAGTCAAAGTGAACACTATCATTCCCTTGTTCAGAAGTAGGAAAAGAGTGTTACACGCAAAATAGTACAAAAAAGCAGAATTTAAGATATGCAAATGCTGATCATAATATTTAGTATCCATGCATGGCCACTGAAGAGACACACAAGATGTGAATGGTGAGCTCTTTGAAATTATGAAATTTAATTTTGTTTGAATAAGTTTATACTAGGGCTTCCCTAGTGGCCCAGATGGTAAAGAATCTGCCCACAATGCAAGAGACCCAGGTTCAGTCCCTGGGTTGGGAAGATCCCCTGGAGGAGGAAATGACAACCCACTCCAGTACTGCCTGGAGAATCCCATGAACAGAGGAGCCTGGTGAGCTACAGTCTATGGAGTCACAAAGAGTTGGACATGATTGAGTGACTAACACTTTCACTTTCTAAGAAGTTTAGATAGAGTATGGTAGAATAAAATTTCAATACAGTTTTAAACATATTAGGTAAAAAGTATTAAAGCAGAAAACCACACATAGATAGGGGGATTGATAGCATTTGTGCATATTTTTGGCTAACAGGTCTGTATATGGTATTTATTCTAAATTATGCTAATGTATCTCATCACTAACTAAACAAATGCTTTTGCCCAAGCTTGTCTTTTGTTTCCAGCATCAAGAGAGTGGAGTTGGCTCCATGCTGGTCTTCTGTAGTTGGATTCAGCTGACCTGTGGGAAGCAGGATGGGCTGGTGTGAATAAGAGTGAACAGCACAGGGAAGGGCAGCCAGGAGGAGTCCAGTCCGATGCCATCAGGGCTGGGGACTTCGCTGGGTACTTGGGCTCTGAGGTGTCGGCCAAGCAAACCAGATGTTATGCTGAGATAACTGGCCGACTCAGGAGAAAGCCTGTCTCCCTCTTGTGGGGTGATAGCTGTACTGGGCTTTTGCACACTTGTGTCCACCTGCCAGAGCTCAGGCAAATCCAAGAGGGAACAGAGCTCAGGAAATCAAAAACATCATTCCTATGACTCCCCTGCATAAGTGGAGAAGTAGCTGTTTCCAGACTGGTGAAAATCTGTCTACATACAAATAAAAGGCCAGAGGGGTTTTTCTCAGTTTGTTGATGGAAGTCAGGATGACTGAAATACTGAGAAAACCCAAGTGTGATGTGAAGAATACTGTATGTTCCCGTTGTAGACGGCCCCAGCCTAAAACACTTGATGTAAGCACTTGCAGGGCTTCCTTTGGGGAAATGGGATCACTGTTCCCTTTGTCTGGGCCTGGGCTTCTGCTCACAGTGCTGTCTGTCTGGTTTGGTTCAGTCTTGGTCCAACGCCCTGCAGTGAGTGGGAGGTAGACCCGGGGAAGGAATGCACGCTGCACCCTTCCCTCAGAGGGAGGTTTTCTAGAATTTGTTCTCAGTAGGCCCTAGCAGAATTCTGTACAACTATGTACCAGATCTCACATGCCACTTGATGTGTAAACTTTCTCATTTTTAGTTTAAATAGCCGAAGTATATCAATTATTCTGTCATATTTCTTTGAGGATGACACACACATATATATAGTTTGTATATATTCAAACTGAAATTTTTTTTTCTGTAACTGTAAGATTCTAAATGCTAACATTTTTCTTTTGGACTGACATACAGTTTTATTAGGACTACTATGGGACATATTTGATTAACCAGCATTAGCTTGTTTGGAAGCACCTCTGTGGGTGCCTCGGGAAGGGGTCATGATGGTGCCCTCATTGCTCTGCTCTCAGGTGGGTGGCCTCAGATCAGAGCTCCTAAGGCCCTAGGACCTGACTTGGCTCCCTGAGAACTCTCTTGGGGCTGCTCTGTGAGCAGCAAGGAGTGGGTGCAGGGCCAGAAACACATAACAGCAAAAATAAAATAGTATTTTCATAGGGAACACTCATGGAAGTGCTTGCTATGTGTCAAAGCTCTTCTAAAAATTTTATGTACATTTACTCAACCCTGAAAACAACACCAAGGTTGGTATTGCTATTTAGTTCATTTGACAGAACAAAGAAGGGGATGGCAGAGGTTGGTTCTTACAGAATGTTTACCCCACTCAGGTCAGGGCACTAAGAAAGTGACTTGTCATGTCTCATTTTACTCCTGACGTGCCCAAGTGGTTTCCGCACTATTGCCCTTTCATAGACGAGGGTACCTCACCCAGAACAGGGACTTGCTGTCCTCAGATACCTCAGGGAGTGTCAGTTTGGTCCCCTCCTCACCCCCAAGTAGGAGCAGAGATGGCAGGTCCTCACCCTCAGGGTGCAGCTGAGCGCAGGTGAGAATGCTGGGGACTGGGAGGTGGTGGGAGGACATTGGTCCTCGGAGTTTCCTGATGTTGGAGCAGAGCAAGCTGAGAGGCTGGGCTGTCAACAGCACAGAGGGAAGGAATGCAGCAGATGGGTCAGGGCAGCGACTCGAGGTGGGTGAGCTCTGGGGGCCGTCCCTCATCTGTGTAGGACCCAGGCCAGGAGCAGCTCCAACACGGAAGTGCTCTGGTGTTTTCCTCAGAGACACTGCCCACGCTGGGGAAATGAGTCCCTCTTGGCCAAAGCGGCCAAGGCCCAGGGCTTCACCCTGAGAGGAAGGTGGGTGGCTGCTCAGAGCGTCAGGCTGGGACAGGACTCAGGCACACAGAGGAGGGAAGGCTTTCTGCCAGCAGGATCCTATGACTGTCTGCTAGGAGTGTGTATTATTTTTACGGGTTCAAATTTATGTAACTTATGAAGTGTTCAGTGAGATCAAAGAGGTTCTTCTGATGGACATGAACATTTTGAGCAGNAGTTTTAAACATATTAGGTAAAAAGTATTAAAGCAGAAAACCACACATAGATAGGGGGATTGATAGCATTTGTGCATATTTTTGGCTAACAGGTCTGTATATGGTATTTATTCTAAATTATGCTAATGTATCTCATCACTAACTAAACAAATGCTTTTGCCCAAGCTTGTCTTTTGTTTCCAGCATCAAGAGAGTGGAGTTGGCTCCATGCTGGTCTTCTGTAGTTGGATTCAGCTGACCTGTGGGAAGCAGGATGGGCTGGTGTGAATAAGAGTGAACAGCACAGGGAAGGGCAGCCAGGAGGAGTCCAGTCCGATGCCATCAGGGCTGGGGACTTCGCTGGGTACTTGGGCTCTGAGGTGTCGGCCAAGCAAACCAGATGTAATGCTGAGATAACTGGCCGACTCAGGAGAAAGCCTGTCTCCCTCTTGTGGGGTGATAGCTGTACTGGGCTTTTGCACACTTGTGTCCACCTGCCAGAGCTCAGGCAAATCCAAGAGGGAACAGAGCTCAGGAAATCAAAAACATCATTCCTATGACTCCCCTGCATAAGTGGAGAAGTAGCTGTTTCCAGACTGGTGAAAATCTGTCTACATACAAATAAAAGGCCAGAGGGGTTTTTCTCAGTTTGTTGATGGAAGTCAGGATGACTGAAATACTGAGAAAACCCAAGTGTGATGTGAAGAATACTGTATGTTCCCGTTGTAGACGGCCCCAGCCTAAAACACTTGATGTAAGCACTTGCAGGGCTTCCTTTGGGGAAATGGGATCACTGTTCCCTTTGTCTGGGCCTGGGCTTCTGCTCACAGTGCTGTCTGTCTGGTTTGGTTCAGTCTTGGTCCAACGCCCTGCAGTGAGTGGGAGGTAGACCCGGGGAAGGAATGCACGCTGCACCCTTCCCTCAGAGGGAGGTTTTCTAGAATTTGTTCTCAGTAGGCCCTAGCAGAATTCTGTACAACTATGTACCAGATCTCACATGCCACTTGATGTGTAAACTTTCTCATTTTTAGTTTAAATAGCCGAAGTATATCAATTATTCTGTCATATTTCTTTGAGGATGACACACACATATATATAGTTTGTATATATTCAAACTGAAATTTTTTTTTCTGTAACTGTAAGATTCTAAATGCTAACATTTTTCTTTTGGACTGACATACAGTTTTATTAGGACTACTATGGGACATATTTGATTAACCAGCATTAGCTTGTTTGGAAGCACCTCTGTGGGTGCCTCGGGAAGGGGTCATGATGGTGCCCTCATTGCTCTGCTTTCAGGTGGGTGGCCTCAGATCAGAGCTCCTAAGGCCCTAGGACCTGACTTGGCTCCCTGAGAACTCTCTTGGGGCTGCTCTGTGAGCAGCAAGGAGTGGGTGCAGGGCCAGAAACACATAACAGCAAAAATAAAATAGTATTTTCATAGGGAACACTCATGGAAGTGCTTGCTATGTGTCAAAGCTCTTCTAAAAATTTTATGTACATTTACTCAACCCTGAAAACAACACCAAGGTTGGTATTGCTATTTAGTTCATTTGACAGAACAAAGAAGGGGATGGCAGAGGTTGGTTCTTACAGAATGTTTACCCCACTCAGGTCAGGGCACTAAGAAAGTGACTTGTCATGTCTCATTTTACTCCTGACGTGCCCAAGTGGTTTCCGCACTATTGCCCTTTCATAGACGAGGGTACCTCACCCAGAACAGGGACTTGCTGTCCTCAGATACCTCAGGGAGTGTCAGTTTGGTCCCCTCCTCACCCCCAAGTAGGAGCAGAGATGGCAGGTCCTCACCCTCAGGGTGCAGCTGAGCGCAGGTGAGAATGCTGGGGACTGGGAGGTGGTGGGAGGACATTGGTCCTCGGAGTTTCCTGATGTCGGAGCAGAGCAAGCTGAGAGGCTGGGCTGTCAACAGCACAGAGGGAAGGAATGCAGCAGATGGGTCAGGGCAGCGACTCGAGGTGGGTGAGCTCTGGGGGCCGTCCCTCATCTGTGTAGGACCCAGGCCAGGAGCAGCTCCAACACGGAAGTGCTCTGGTGTTTTCCTCAGAGACACTGCCCACGCTGGGGAAATGAGTCCCTCTTGGCCAAAGCGGCCAAGGCCCAGGGCTTCACCCTGAGAGGAAGGTGGGTGGCTGCTCAGAGTGTCAGGCTGGGACAGGACTCAGGCACACAGAGGAGGGAAGGCTTTCTGCCAGCAGGATCCTATGACTGTCTGCTAGGAGTGTGTATTATTTTTATGGGTTCAAATTTATGTAACTTATGAAGTGTTCAGTGAGATCAAAGAGGTTCTTCTGATGGACATGAACATTTTGAGCAGAAGGGTGGACACAGGCCCCACCAGCATCTCACTTATCAGCTGGTGGTGCATTATTGACACAAGTCCAGATTCCTGCAGATCCACTATTACAATTTCCAGAAGTCTGAAAATGTCTTGTTTTGCAATTTCAGAATGTTTTAAAATTAGAGAGGGAAGGAGATATATCTTGCAATCTATATTAAAACACACTATCCTAGTAACTGTTAGAACTTCAATGGTCCCCAATGATTTGTATGTTGACTGTTACATCTTTGAGTGTATTTTCTTAATTTTCATTTTAGAAACAGTTGGGAAATCATACTTTGAAAGTGAATTCCTATAGGGCCTTTGACACCGGCACAGAATGTTCGTGAGATTTCTGAGGTGCAGCTTTGGGACCCTGTGGTCCAGGCCTGTGGGTGATAGTGGGCTGCCCGTTGCCCTTGCGTGTGGGCTCCAGCAGCTGTGAAACCCTCAGTAGAGTCACTATAATGAGGTGGTTAAGAGCCTGGACTTTGTTGTTGGACAGACCTGGTCTGAACATGAATCCTGCCACTTGGCAGTGGCCACAGCTGTCCTTTCTTGTGTGTTGAACAGAACTGGTGTCCCCCATTGTGTGGTCTCGTGAGACAGCACCCTGAGAGCTCTTGGCCCAGCATTCACCCTCCAGAGAGCTCTTACTGAGGGGTGGGGACAACCTCCCATGTGCTTCATGGGCTGCATGGGCTCAGAGATGGGGCACTCGTGGGGGCTTGTGCCACCTGAACCCCAGGGTCACAGGCACAGCCTGTTCTGAACTTCGGTGTCGAGTAGCTGCTCAAACTTAGGAACAAATGAAATCCATGCCCCCCGGCCCTCCCAACGCTGGAGGCCACATTCTCCTATAGCTTNAGCACAGAGGGAAGGAATGCAGCAGATGGGTCAGGGCAGCGACTCGAGGTGGGTGAGCTCTGGGGGCCGTCCCTCATCTGTGTAGGACCCAGGCCAGGAGCAGCTCCAACACGGAAGTGCTCTGGTGTTTTCCTCAGAGACACTGCCCACGCTGGGGAAATGAGTCCCTCTTGGCCAAAGCGGCCAAGGCCCAGGGCTTCACCCTGAGAGGAAGGTGGGTGGCTGCTCAGAGTGTCAGGCTGGGACAGGACTCAGGCACACAGAGGAGGGAAGGCTTTCTGCCAGCAGGATCCTATGACTGTCTGCTAGGAGTGTGTATTATTTTTATGGGTTCAAATTTATGTAACTTATGAAGTGTTCAGTGAGATCAAAGAGGTTCTTCTGATGGACATGAACATTTTGAGCAGAAGGGTGGACACAGGCCCCACCAGCATCTCACTTATCAGCTGGTGGTGCATTATTGACACAAGTCCAGATTCCTGCAGATCCACTATTACAATTTCCAGAAGTCTGAAAATGTCTTGTTTTGCAATTTCAGAATGTTTTAAAATTAGAGAGGGAAGGAGATATATCTTGCAATCTATATTAAAACACACTATCCTAGTAACTGTTAGAACTTCAATGGTCCCCAATGATTTGTATGTTGACTGTTACATCTTTGAGTGTATTTTCTTAATTTTCATTTTAGAAACAGTTGGGAAATCATACTTTGAAAGTGAATTCCTATAGGGCCTTTGACACCGGCACAGAATGTTCGTGAGATTTCTGAGGTGCAGCTTTGGGACCCTGTGGTCCAGGCCTGTGGGTGATAGTGGGCTGCCCGTTGCCCTTGCGTGTGGGCTCCAGCAGCTGTGAAACCCTCAGTAGAGTCACTATAATGAGGTGGTTAAGAGCCTGGACTTTGTTGTTGGACAGACCTGGTCTGAACATGAATCCTGCCACTTGGCAGTGGCCACAGCTGTCCTTTCTTGTGTGTTGAACAGAACTGGTGTCCCCCATTGTGTGGTCTCGTGAGACAGCACCCTGAGAGCTCTTGGCCCAGCATTCACCCTCCAGAGAGCTCTTACTGAGGGGTGGGGACAACCTCCCATGTGCTTCATGGGCTGCATGGGCTCAGAGATGGGGCACTCGTGGGGGCTTGTGCCACCTGAACCCCAGGGTCACAGGCACAGCCTGTTCTGAACTTCGGTGTCGAGTAGCTGCTCAAACTTAGGAACAAATGAAATCCATGCCCCCCGGCCCTCCCAACGCTGGAGGCCACATTCTCCTATAGCTTTGACTCCAAGTGGAGGTTGTGGATGATCAGCCTGAGCATCTCAGCCGGAGCTTGTTAGAAACACAGACGCTCCGGCCCCCACACTCAGAAGCTGCCTTCCAACAATTCCTGGCAATTCTGCGATGTGCTTACCCCTCCACTCTGACACTCAAGGGGTCACTGTCCTCCAGACACATGAGGACAGCCCTGGGGGCCCCAACCTTCCCATGCCACCCTGTGGGGACCTTTGTACCTGGGCCTCTCACTGTCATTGGCCCAGGTCAGGTCCAGGCCCAGTGTCCTGAAGACCTGGGCCACCTGATCCCCTTGGGGTCTCTTATGTGAATGGAGGCTGCTCCCCTTCTGGGATTCTCTTCTATGAATGGAGACTGCTCCTCTTTGGGGCTCCCTCTGTGAGTGGAGCTTGGAGTCTACTTTGCTAAGTATCTGACTGCCCTGATGGTTGATTTAGGACCCACAAGAGGTGGCCATGGACTCAGGTCTGGGTGGACATGCCTCCTTCTTCAGCTGATCTTTCAGACTCACAGGTAGAAGATCCTCACTGCCCCCCACCCCATGGGGGTCACTTTCTTTCTCACACTTCACCTGCAGGCCAGGGTCTACTCTAACACACACACACATACACATGCACATGTCTGGGCTGTGTTTGGGTGTTTGAGGGTGGTGGAAATGGGATTTCTAGGTCACCTGGGGTCACCTACAGCAATCCCTGAGGCTACTAGGCCTGAAACGCTCTTTCTTCCCCAGTGCCTCTTTTCAGGCATCCACATTTCATACCCTTGAAGGCTTGAGTCAAGTTCCAGCCCTCCCAAGAGTTGTCCCAGGGGTCCAGCCCTGGAGGTCCATGTCCCACCCCTCTGAACATCTCCCCGTCTGTCCCTGAAGCTGGCACTAGTGATTCTGCATGGCTCCCAGTTGTGGTGTGGCCCTGACGTGACCATGTGATCTCGGGGTTAGTCTGTATACATAAGGTCAGTTACATGCATGAAGCATGTGTCGGTCACCTGATGCCTTGTTTGTGAGAAGCAGTGTGCTGAGTGGTGTGTATGTGAGAGAGAGAGAGACTTTGCCTCTAAGGAAGCTATAACCTAGAAGAGAGGCTAGGACATGACTGGGTAACTAAAGCAGGAATCAGATGAAGGGCAGAGAATTAAAGGAGGCAGAGGTCGAGAAAAGGGTAGGAAAGAGCCTGGTGGATTGAGTGGCCTCTGGAGTAGTCTTAGGGGGTGAAAAGAGGTTTGCAACGAAAGCAGTTTGTTTGTAGCAGAGAAAGGCTTCATGGGGCAGCCAAGCGAGGAGAAGGAAGACCACCTTTCAGATCTGCCTCTCAGAAGATGAGGGATCTGAGATATCCATCAGGTAAAGTAGCTGGTAGGTCTCAGCTGTAGAAGGTTGGAGGGAGAGTAGAGGTGAGGTGATCTGTGTCCTGCATGCACCCAGGTTTAGACTGGCTGGTCCTAGCTAGTCTTAGCCAGTCAGCACTGCCCAGAGCCTACTCCAAGTTTCTGAAAACAACTTGGGCCCCCATTACTGTAGTGACCCTTATGTCAGTAGCCTCCTCCCCAGGGGTGGTTAAGCAGCCTGGTGATACATTACCTTGGCTTGGAGGGTGTACAACTGGAGAAAGAGGGGGAACAGTGAAAGCAGGCTTAATCAGTAAGGGCATGTCACAAACAGAAGAGTTTCTAGCAGCTGTCTCCTTATCTGCTGCTCCATCACACTCTTCTGTTAACCCTGAGGGCATGGCTGAGTCTCCTCTGGTGCTGGAGGCCCTCAGGGCAGGCGTGACTGCTCTCCTGGCTGGCGCCAGGAAGGGAATACCATCAGTCCCCAGGGCTCTCGGCAAGGACACAGCAGCGAGGGAGGCTCTGTGCAGCAGCTGCGCCTGTGTTCTCCTCCCCTGAAGCCAGGGCCCCAGATGAGGCTTTTGAGGGGCATTTGGCCTGGACCACAGAGATTTGAGGGGCAGGCTCAGTGATGAGAACACACACCGATTTCTCACCTGTGTGACTTTATTTTCCTTCACCCCAAGGATCACAGGCAGAAACCAGCATAGGCTGCCTACTGGGCTTTGAAGGAGCAGGTCCCAAAGCTGAGCACTCACGCCCTCTTCCTGCCAGCAGACAGCAGAGGCTCTTGGCCAAGCCCGTGGAGAAGGCGCCCGGCCCCCTCTGACTCAGCGTCCCCCCAGGCTCAGCTGGCTGCCAGCCGCCACCTGGACGAGCAAGGACAGCTCCCACTCCAGCTCTTCTGCCCTGCGGGCCACCCAGGCTCTCCTGGCCTCCAGTGCCAGGGTCTGGCTTCTCTGCAGGGCCCAGGGTCCCAGGTTCTTTCCACAGGGAACACCTGCCTCTCGGTGGTGGGGTCTGTCTTCATGCTGCTCAGAGGGGCAGATCCTGGGAACCACCTGGAAAGGACACGAATGGAAGAGGAGATGGGACTCTGCAAGCCCTGAGCCTACCCTGTGACCCCCTGTGACCCTGGTCACTCTGAAAGACTCCAGGCAATACCCAGCTGAACCCTGGGGAAGACGCCAACAGGTTTCGTCCAGGGACTGGCCTCATGCCTAACCAAAACAGTGCCCCCTGCATTTATGTTGCCTCATTCATGCACAACAACAACTAATTATTTCATTAGACAATCATCACGTTTAATAATTTGGAATAATTATTGAATAATTAAATCTTTTCATAGCCCCTCAGCTCATCCTGTTTGTCCCTTCTTTAATACTAGGGATATTAACACAATGTCTCTTTAAGCATGAAAATCTCCAGTTCCTTTATTCTCATAAATGCTGTCACCTGAGCCCCTCAGTGCAGCGGTGCTGGGTGCCTGC
>SJYW01012022.1:375170-397028 GCA_006410735.1 Raphicerus campestris | reverse complement strand
AAAGCAGTTTGTTTGTAGCAGAGAAAGGCTTCATGGGGCAGCCAAGCGAGGAGAAGGAAGACCACCTTTCAGATCTGCCTCTCAGAAGATGAGGGATCTGAGATATCCATCAGGTAAAGTAGCTGGTAGGTCTCAGCTGTAGAAGGTTGGAGGGAGAGTAGAGGTGAGGTGATCTGTGTCCTGCATGCACCCAGGTTTAGACTGGCTGGTCCTAGCTAGTCTTAGCCAGTCAGCACTGCCCAGAGCCTACTCCAAGTTTCTGAAAACAACTTGGGCACCCATTACTGTAGTGACCCTTATGTCAGTAGCCTCCTCCCCAGGGGTGGTTAAGCAGCCTGGTGATACATTACCTTGGCTTGGAGGGTGTACAACTGGAGAAAGAGGGGGAACAGTGAAAGCAGGCTTAATCAGTAAGGGCATGTCACAAACAGAAGAGTTTCTAGCAGCTGTCTCCTTATCTGCTGCTCCATCACACTCTTCTGTTAACCCTGAGGGCATGGCTGAGTCTCCTCTGGTGCTGGAGGCCCTCAGGGCAGGCGTGACTGCTCTCCTGGCTGGCGCCAGGAAGGGAATACCATCAGTCCCCAGGGCTCTCGGCAAGGACACAGCAGCGAGGGAGGCTCTGTGCAGCAGCTGCGCCTGTGTTCTCCTCCCCTGAAGCCAGGGCCCCAGATGAGGCTTTTGAGGGGCATTTGGCCTGGACCACAGAGATTTGAGGGGCAGGCTCAGTGATGAGAACACACACCGATTTCTCACCTGTGTGACTTTATTTTCCTTCACCCCAAGGATCACAGGCAGAAACCAGCATAGGCTGCCTACTGGGCTTTGAAGGAGCAGGTCCCAAAGCTGAGCACTCACGCCCTCTTCCTGCCAGCAGACAGCAGAGGCTCTTGGCCAAGCCCGTGGAGAAGGCGCCCGGCCCCCTCTGACTCAGCGTCCCCCCAGGCTCAGCTGGCTGCCAGCCGCCACCTGGACGAGCAAGGACAGCTCCCACTCCAGCTCTTCTGCCCTGCGGGCCACCCAGGCTCTCCTGGCCTCCAGTGCCAGGGTCTGGCTTCTCTGCAGGGCCCAGGGTCCCAGGTTCTTTCCACAGGGAACACCTGCCTCTCGGTGGTGGGGTCTGTCTTCATGCTGCTCAGAGGGGCAGATCCTGGGAACCACCTGGAAAGGACACGAATGGAAGAGGAGATGGGACTCTGCAAGCCCTGAGCCTACCCTGTGACCCCCTGTGACCCTGGTCACTCTGAAAGACTCCAGGCAATACCCAGCTGAACCCTGGGGAAGACGCCAACAGGTTTCGTCCAGGGACTGGCCTCATGCCTAACCAAAACAGTGCCCCCTGCATTTATGTTGCCTCATTCATGCACAACAACAACTAATTATTTCATTAGACAATCATCACGTTTAATAATTTGGAATAATTATTGAATAATTAAATCTTTTCATAGCCCCTCAGCTCATCCTGTTTGTCCCTTCTTTAATACTAGGGATATTAACACAATGTCTCTTTAAGCATGAACATCTCCAGTTCCTTTATTCTCATAAATGCTGTCACCTGAGCCCCTCAGTGCAGCGGTGCTGGGTGCCTGCACCTCATCCCATGGCTGCCCCCAGGAACTAGCCCTCCAGCTTACTTGGTCTCTTGGGATGGGTCTGGCTGTGCTCAGGGGAGGAGTGACAGACACACTGGGTGGGGCACTCAGAGTGCCGTCTGCATTTGGGCTTCTCTGGAGCCGCTGGAAGGGTCTGTGTGTTTTGTGGCTGTCACATGACACACTGTGCCTTGTGTGCACACAAGATAAAATTTCCCTTGCTTGTTTGTGAGCATAGATGTCCTTTCTTGTGCTTTGGTCTTGAGAGGACAGCTTGACTGAGATGAACCCGTTTTTCAGACCCCCCAACATCCAGACTCAGGCAGGAGGTCTGTACTCAGGGAGCATCTTGGCTCCTGGAGTCGCTGGCAGGAGTGACCTCCTTGGTTGTGAAGAGGGAAGCCTTGGTGAGCAGTGTTTCTGGGCACTGAAGCCTGGTGACAGGGGTGCGTAATCTTGCACCCCCTGCAACCCATGCCATTGCCTGTCTTCAGCAACTCAACTGGGCTTGGGTGCAAAAGTCAAAGGAACACAAAGACCTCAGGTCAGGAGAAAGAGTATTCCAACACAGCATCAGGAATCCAGTTGTCCACTCGAGGCCTGCAAGCTGGCATTGCTTCAGTGACGAGGTCAGAGCAGACACAGCTGAGTTGTCACTGTGACTCATGCCTATGCCCCTCCAGCTTTGCCAGGTCTACACCTCCAGGGACTGAGCTGGGATGGGAGTGCATCTCACAGAAAACTCTTTGTTTAGGCCACAGCTGGAAAAACTATTAATATTTCCATAGTACCCTTTCATGCCCTTCCCCAGTCTTTCCTGGCCATCAATTTACTTAGAGACCTGAAAATGAAAGGTAGCCTACATGCTCCCCTGCCTATACATGTAGCATTGTCCCCCAGGGTAAGCCCTCTATCTGCCAAACACAACAGGCAAAACTGGTGGGCCTTCTGGTGCGAGCTGGCTGTTTGGTTCCGAACCTCTTTCTATGGAAGACACTGTGACCCTGTGGGCCCCATATCATGAGACCCAGCTGTCCATGGATGCCTCAGGAGCTGAGGTGGTGGTCTTATGGGCTTACCACACATGGATTGCCTTTGCAAGGTGGCAGTTGGCTTGTTCTGTCCTCTTCTTTCTGGAGTGCTAAGGCTTGAGCAGTGAGCTGGAAGAACTCCTCATTCAGCTCATCCAAATTGTCTTCCACCTGCTGTATCTTCCTCTAGAAACAAGGGACACATGGTCCGCATTACTGTCCCTTTTATTCCAGTTTCACTAAAAACCCATTGAGCTACTCCATGACAGGTGGGGGCATCAATGCTGGATATGTGGAGTTGAGATACGTCTGCTCTTGAAGAGCTCAGTACCTAAAGAAAAGGGAATGCAGGCCTACAGTCTGGTATAGTGAGAACTGTGTGGAGGGATGTGTGGGGCCTACAGGAGCAAAAAGCAGGAGGCCTAACACAGGCAGTTGCGATCAGGGAGAGCTCTCTGGAAGATGGGAGACATTGCAACTGAATGTTAACAAAAAGGAATTAACTGGGTGGACAGCTGAAGTAGGGCATGCTAGGCAAAGGCAACAGCATGTGTGGAAACACAGAGCTGTGAGAGAGCACAAGGAACCTTCATCTCTCTCTCACTTCACACAGTTCCATCCATGCATCTTTCCATCCACCCATCTATCCATGCATCCATCCATGCATCTATCCATCACAGCATTCATACATGGATCCATTTATCCATCTATTTGCGTCCATCCATTCATAGATAAAGAAAGATTTATTGAGCACCCATTATGTGTCAAGCCAATGGTTGATTATGGAACCCCACTAGTGAACTCCCATGAGATTTGTAGTCTATAAGGAAAGGCAAACATAGAACAAAGAATTATCAGTGACAAATGTTACCCAAGGAGATGTTCAGCTTGGTGTGGAAAGTAGTCAAAGTTCAGTTTGGTGGTAGCATGCATTAATAATTTGTTTGGAAAAGTGGACAGAGATGATGCTGAAGGCATAGGAGTGGTGGCTGGGGACAGCAAGCTGTGAGGCGCCTTTGTGTGCTAATTGTGGCTACAATGGCAGAGACTTTCTTATTAATTTTTGGGAGAGTGAGTGTTTTCTGATAAAAAACAGCTTATCTCAGGCACTCTTATAGGCAGAGATGATTGTGTAGCTGAGTTTTGCCCAATGCTTTCCTGAAAGGTTTAAATTTTGTACTCTTCAACCAGTGGAATATGAGAGTGTTTATTTCTTCATTCCTCACAATTACTTAGTGCTTTAGTCAGATTGGTATCACCAACTCAATGGACATGAGTTTGAGTAAACTCCGGGAGTTGGTGATGGACAGGGAGGCCTGTTGTGCTGCAGTCCATGGGGTTGCAAAAAGTCAGACATGACTGAGTGACTGAACTGAACTGAACTTGGTCAGATATTTTAGGTAGATAAAAAAGGGTATTTAGTTTAATTATTTTTTTTCTGATTCTTTGAGCATTCTAATATAATTTATTTGTTTGTGTTTCCTTCCTCTAAGGCTATTTGCACATTTTTTCTAAAACAGTAAAAGTGTCTACTAATGGTAACATTTTGCCCTAGAGGTTTTATGTTATTATGTGATCATACCATACCTTTGGGATTTTTTCCCCATTGGTTTGAAAATTCTTTTAAAACTTCACCTCNTATAATTTATTTGTGTTTCCTTCCTCTAAGGCTATTTGCACATTTTTTCTAAAACAGTAAAAGTGTCTACTAATGGTAACATTTTGGCCTAGAGGTTTTATATTATTATGTGATCATACCATACCTTTGGGATTTTTTCCCCATTGGTTTGAAAATTCTTTTAAAACTTCACCTCTTGTGAACATCGTAGAAATCAATGAATACTTGTTGATTGAAAGAATGTTTTTCTTGACCAGTATTCTCCAATTCTAATTTCCTGTGTCTCAGAGTCGTACACGGTGTGTAGGTGACAAGCAGGCTGGAGGGTGGGCAGTTTCCCTACATCATCCCACGTTGCTGGGCTGTGCCCCTCCCCACGTTGCCTGGCCCCTACCTGCAGCTCAGGAAGGGCTCCCTGCCTGTGCTCGGGGGCAGGGCTCACGGGGCCTCTTCCTTTGACGTCATCCTGGGGGCTCCATCCAGCTCTCCGCTGCCTCTGGGGGCTGAGAGAAAGAGGGGTGAGAGGCACCCTCTCAGGTCTCTCTGCTGGTGGTCCACCCCCTCGGTCGCATTTAACATCTCCCCAGGGAGTCTGAGATTAGGGAAAGACGAGATATGAGACTTAAACATGAAGGACACACACATAGGTCCCCTGAAACTGGACGACAGGACCCAGGCAGCCTTTTCTGCCCACGGGTGGTGACTTCTCAGTACCAGGAGCACAATTCATGCCCGGCACATGTCAAGGAGACACACTGAGATAATAAAATCTCTCTGCCTTCCCTTATCTGCCTAAAAACAAGACTTACTTTTTGAAGGGATCCCTTCCCCTCTCTACCAGGAGGCTCAGAGGGTAATCACTGGAGGCACACTAGACCCTCACCAGCCCAGAGATGCCTCCAGAGGAATTTACATAGACACCAGTCCCTGCACCGTGACACTCCCCTGTATCTAACATCCCAAGATCTGTGACCCTAGAAACCCAAAGTCCTTTACAGTTGTCTTGTCACTTCTCTAAAATGTGTTCTTAGAGTTATCCCAGTTCCAACCTTCCCTTCAAGTTATTCTGCATGGAGGGCCCCACACATGGGCCATGGACACGTGAATGAGCTTCTGTTTTCTCTTGTTGCCTGTGTGAGAACCTGAGATGGGTAGAGGAGAAAGATTTTCCCTCCTCTGCATCAGCTGGCTGTGCCTTGTCTGGCTACGTGTTCTCCTGGGTCCTGGGACTGCCATCTGCTATTGCCCTGCCAGGCCAGGAGGAGGCCTGTGCTAGTCCATGTAGGTGCCTGGCCCTGCACACCCTCATACGTCTCCTTTATAAGGCTGTTCTCAAATTGTCCATCTGTTTCCTGCTACAAGCCTGGTCCATACATGGATGCCTTCTTCAGAGTCTCCTCACGCCANCCATGTAGGTGCCTGGCCCTGCACACCCTCATACGTCTCCTTTATAAGGCTGTTCTCAAATTGTCCATCTGTTTCCTGCTACAAGCCTGGTCCATACATGGATGCCTTCTTCAGAGTCTCCTCAGGCCGCTCAATTCCAGATCTCAGTTTTCACACCTCGAGGCAAGATGGCTGGACGGTGTCCACAGAGCTTTTAGGCCTCGGGGATGGGCCTCGGGTCTCAAGCCAGATCTGAGTGCTCTCACTATTGTCTCAGGTCTCGGTCATGTCCTCCAGGAAGACCCTTCCCCAACACCTGCTGCTAGGACTACCCTTATTTAAAGCCTATCTTATCTTTCCTGATCCTTACAAATGTCTTTAAACTTCTAGAAGTCTTTCATTATAATCACTTGTTCCTCTAGACTCCTTCAGCCCTACATCAAAGGCAGCAGTAAGCAGACATGGAACAACGGACTGGTTCCAAATTGGGAAAGGAGTACCTCAACGCTGTATATTGTCACCTTGCTTATTTAACTTCTATGCAGAGCACATCATGCGAAATTCCAGTTTGGATGAAGCACAAGCTGGATTCAAGATTGCTGGGAGAAATATCAGTAACCTGAGATACGCAGATGACACCACCCTTATGGCAGAAAGCGAAGAGGAAATAGCCTCTTGATGAAAGTGAAAGAGGAGAGTGAAAAAGTTGGCTTAAAACTCAACATTCAAAAAACTAAGACCATGGCATCCGGTCTCATCACTTCATGGCAGACAGATGGGGAAATAATGGAAACAGTGACCGATTTTATTTTCTTGGGCTCCAAAATCACTGTAGATGCTGACTGTAGCCATGAAATTAAAAGATGTTCANCCTTATGGCAGAAAGCGAAGAGGAAATAGCCTCTTGATGAAAGTGAAAGAGGAGAGTGAAAAAGTTGGCTTAAAACTCAACATTCATAAAACTAAGACCATGGCATCCGGTCTCATCACTTCATGGCAGATAGATGGGGAAATAATGGAAATAGTGACCGATTTTATTTTCTTGGGCTCCAAAATCACTGTAGATGCTGACTGTAGCCATGAAATTAAAAGATGTTCGCTCCTTGGAAGAAAAGCTATGACCAACTGATATAGCATATTAAAAAGCAGAGACATTACTTTGCCAACAAAGGTCCATCTAGTCAAAGCTATGGTTTTTTCAGTAGTCATGTATGGATATGAGAGTTGGACAATAAAAAAATCTGAATGCTGAAGAACTGATGCTTTTGAACTGCGGTGTTGGAGAAGACTCTTGGGAGTCCCTTGGACTGCAAGGAGATCCAACCAATCCATCCTAAAGGAAATCAGTCCTATTCATTGAAAGGACTGATGCTGAAGCTGAAGCTCCAATATTTTGGCCACCTGATGGGAAGAACTGACTCAGTGGAAAAGACCCTGATGCTGGGAAAGATTGAAGGCAGGATGAGAAGGGGTTGACAGAGAATGAGATGGTTGGATGGCATCACCAACTCAATGGACATGAGTTTGAGCAACCTCTGGGAGTTGGTGGTGGACAGGGAAGCCTGCTGCAGTCCATGGGGTTGCAAAGAGTTGCACACGACTGAGCACCTGAACTGAACTAAACTGAAACATTCTCTTGGGTGGTCCTCATGGAGCTGCTGGGAGGTATTTTCTCATGACCCCCAGTGTCCAGTGTCCAGAGCAGAGTCCAGTCAGGGATTCAGATCTCCGGACTCCTGACCTGCATTTCCTTTCTGTGATTCTCTTTCTGGCAACCTGGACCTCCAGGGGCCCCAGCCTGGAGATGTGAGCAGAAAAGTCTGGGCTCTTCTCTTTCCTTCAGGAAACTTTAAACGTCTGTATAAGCTCTCCAGGACTTTCAGTCAGGAAGCCAAGAGGAGATGTCTCTGGGAGGATGGGCTGTAGTGGCTTTGGTGCAGAGATTAGAGGGGTGAGCATTCAGCGTCAGCAAGTCTGAGAGTCAGACGCCCTGGGCTGCAATTCCAGGTCCTCCTGTAACATAACCGTTCTGAGCCCCAGCTACCTCACCTTTAAACTAAAGGATAGTACCACTTCACAGGGTTGTTGTGAGGATCAGATAACAGACAAAGTGCTTATTTCAGTATCAGTAAATACAGTCAATGATTTTACCACTTCCTCTCCTCAACTTGGAGGAACAAAGGAGACTGTGGGTCTCCACCTGAAGAGAGATGGGAGTTAGAGGAAGGAGAATCAGAAGGAGGAGCAGAAATATGAAGTCTGAGGTCACCTGGAGTGAATGTGGCCTCTTTCCCATGGGTGGGGATAACCCCAGTAAGTAACATGAGTTCTGATGAGGTCTTCAAACTGGCAACTCCTTGGCAAACCTGGGTGGCCATGACAATGGAGACTAACAGGGGCAGGGAGACCCAAAGACTTGTAGCTGGATCAGAATGTGTTGAGGCTCTAAATCAGGTGGTGAAAAATAAGAACCTTGGTGCTATGGGGCTTAGGGTGTCCATGCCTGCCCACCTTGGACTTCGGTGCTCCTCAGGGGAGGGCAGAGGCTGGGGCTCGGGGAGCACGTCATTCACCAGCTGAGCATCTTTTTGACAGGCGGAGACAGGCTGTCCACCAGCCCAACCAGAGGCCTTGGAAAGGACAGACAGTCCTGTAACTTTCCTCTATTTCTGCGCCCAGAAAAGAACAGTGAGACCTGGACAGGTGTGCCGACCTGAGTATGGGATTCCATGTCTCTGGGGAGCCTGGCCGCTGACTGCTGGGTGCTCCTAGGGGCCCCAAGCAGCTGCCCAGAGTCAGTTAAGACCTGATGAGAGTGGTGGTCTCCCTTGTCTGTGCCCCCAGACATGTGGGCCACAATGTACTCTACCCTGCTGCACAGGGGTGCCACACTAAGGACCCATAGGCTCTCCAAGTACTCAGTCCCTCAGACATGCTGCCCTCAGCAGGAACTGGGGGCCAGGCCCCTCTTGAGTGTCCTGCGAGAGGCCAGGTCAGCTAGCAGATTGTGGGGCATTGTCTCCAACACACTTCTTGGAGGAGGCTCAGAAGCGATGGAGCAGGGCACCCAGAGCACAGGCCACCTACCTGAGGCCCAAGTATGTGTGAGCCTGTGTGTGATGCATGTGCACACACGAGTGTACGGGTGTGAGTGTGTGGTGAGTGTGAATGTGCACTGTGTGAACATGCATGTGACTGTGTGTGTGTGTGTGAGATGCATGCACATACATGAGTGAATGGGTGTGAGTGTGTGTGGCTGTGTGCTGTGCACACATGCATGTGAGTGTGTATGGTGTGTGTGTGTGATGCACATGTACACATGAGTGTATGGGTGTGCGTGTGTGGTGAGTGTGTGTGCATGTGTGCCTGTGCGCCTAATGAGTCTGCACACAGTCAGGCTGTGGTTGCCCCAGGTGTTCACCTTTCTCAGGGCCCCAGTTGGTGGCCCACACACCTGAGAAAGTGCGGTTGCCAGGGCCGCGATTGCTCGGTCCAGCTCCACATGACAGCCTTGGGGGGACACACTGGGGGTGCAGCCTGGGGGGAAGAACACAGAGAACCCCTCAGACAGCCCCTCATCCATCACAACGACCCTGCTGGACATCTCATCCCTCCCCGTTCATGGAGTTGGTGTGTGTACCCCACTTCTCCTCTATGCGGTCGCCGCACTGGCTGGACACCCAGGGGCGGAGCCTGGAGGAAGCATCCTGCTGCCTTGAGTCCAGATGGTGTCCCCCTCTCTGTACTTCTCATTCCTAACTGCTTCTAAACTCAGAGATCTGCCCCTCTGGTATTCACGCCTCTGTCCAACTCAGAACCCTGCTGTGGTGTGGGCCCCCAGGCCGGCAGGCATGCACTGTGGCTGCACACCTCTGAGCCACACAGTGAGTCTCCTGGGTTAGAGGAAGATTTTGTTCTTTTGTCTTTTTGATTTGCTAATGCTTTGTCACATATTACTTTTGAAAATTTGGCCAACACAAAGGAAAAATAGAACCCCAGCATTCAGCTTGCAATAGTACCCGCCTTTTAACCCAGCTCCCATCAGCGCCCAGGACAGAGGGCAATGACTGGTCTCAGGCAAACTTCAGAGGAAGTGTTCTCTGTCCTTCTCCTCATGATCACTCGGCTGGATGTCCCAGCCCAGAAGGTACAGACGAGTAGTTAAAGAAGAGATGGTTTACAGGGAAGGTCAAGGAAAGCTCTGGATGTCTGCTTAGTCCCCAGGGTCCTCCAGGCCACACACTTGCACAATCACACTTACACCCACACATTTACACACAGTCACACCCACCCCCCCACATACTGATACACATTCACACACACACACATGCACACCCACCCAAACCCCATACACACTCACGCACACTCACACACTTACAAACACCCCTCCCCCATGTTCACATACACACTCGACATACTCACATACATTTACACATACACTCAGCCCCCACACTCACGATTCCCACATACACTGATATACACTTACACACTCACACATACATGCATCTGCCAGGGAGGGTTTCTGGCATCTCTGCCATGCCCCCTGACTCCACCCCTGCCCCGGGCTGGGACCCGGAGGATGCTGACTGTGGAAAAGTGACACAGCTGTATGGACCTTAGCCCCCACACCACTTTCCAGGGAGTGGACTTCACTGAGGAACTACCTGCCTCCCCCAAAGGGCCAGGGAGCTCCGTGGGGGCTGTGGCTGGATTCGGAGCCCGAGTCTGGTGGTGACTGGAGAGCTTATGGGGTCTAACAAGGCACATTCCTGCATGCTGTCAGCTGCAGGTGGAGGCCTATAAGTCCTGTGCAGCAGGGAGTGGGCTTCTGGGCCAGCTGCGCACTCTCTGTGGATGCTGGGAGGGTCCTTTAGCCTCTTTAGGCCTTAAATTCCTTATCCGTACAATGGGGATGTGGTAATACCGCTCATAGGTTTCCTGTAACAACTGAATGGGTTAATGGAGGTGATGTGAGTACAGTTATCACACAGTGCAGGACTGTGAGGACAGTGCTGGAAGCTAGGCTCCAGGGCCTTTGTGGCCCTAGGGAGTGGCCCCGGACTCATTCCTCTGTCAGACCCCTGTGCATGCTAGTGCCCTCCCAATCTAGGAGTGTCTCTCCCTGGCCCTGTGCCCAGGACCATCTTCTTTGATCAGGTTGGATGCTCTCTGGTTTTGGCACTGAGTGGGATGAACCACGTGAAACATTGTTGGGCCTTGATATCACAGCTTTTCACCTGCTGCCCCACCCCTGGGTACTGGCCTCGCACCTGGCGGACGCTGCTTGGGCTCCCCAGGAGAAGCTGTGTTGCGGCTGCTCCACGAGTCTGCGCTCTGTCCAGTGCATGTCCTGGCAGTAGCCCTGCCCCCTGTCTCTGGGTCTCCAGCCCTGCCCAGCACTGGCTGCTCTGTTGCACTGAGGCTTTGCAGGAAGTCCTGGAGGAACCAGGGCTGGGTCACCCTCTCAGGTTGGGTGTGGCCCTCCGTCTCAGCTCAGGCGATTCTCAGAAGGGTGGGTGGCTGTTCCTGGAGNATAAATCAAGGCATCCCAGATGGACAGGCTACTGAGCAGGCGTAGGGTCTGACCCCGGCACAGGGCAGCCCTGCAGGCGGGCTGGAGCACAGGTCAGAGGTCACCTTGGTGAGACCCCTCTCCTCCCAAGGTGCAGAGGTCTGGCAACCCCACTCGGAGCTGGAACAGCAGGTCTGAGATATGGAATCTAGGCCTCAGTGAAATGACCTATTAGGTCAAGAGCAAGGGTGCAGCCCTGGCCTGTGACTCGCTGCTGCGAATCTGGGTATTGAGGTCACTGGACACCGGGGCGGGGAATGGTGAAAGAATCAGGGCGGGACTCACTGTAGGGAAGAATGTGAAGCTGGAAAAGAACCACGTCCCCTGCTGCCAGGCAGACCACTGGGTTTGGAATGTGGGAGTGGATGCTGGGATCCTGTGGGGCACGGTGTCCCGTGCCTGGGGTCCAAGGTTGCCTCGGCTGCCTTGGGCTGGACACAGGTGGACCTGGGAAAGTTCGGGGGAGGAAAACTGGAGGACCAGGGCCTGCCTAGGGGCTCCACACCTACCTTTGCACACCACCCCCAGTCTAGATTCCTTTTAAGGAGAAAAGATCATCTTCCCACATGACCTGTGACCCCTGTCAGACTAGGGGATCCCTCACCCCTCCAATCCCCACTGGGAAAGCTCACCGAGGAAGAAGGCATCAAGTGTGTCCCCACTGGAAAAGACCAAGCCAAGGAGGCCGCGGGGGCTGCACAGGACGAGATGGACCCTGGCACTGCCCTGGAAGGACAGGTCTGGGCCCAATGTGCTTGTTATCTCCTAAGGACAAAGCACAGCACTGAACACCTTGGGGGAGGGGCAGGGAGACTTGCAGCATTAGATGGACAGAAGCCCAGACCAACCCTTGGCGAGGCTTGACAAGGCTCAGCGGTGCCCACCCCACCTCCCCCAGGACATGTCTCCTTCCTCACTGAACTTGCTCAGGTGACATCCTGACCCTGGGCTCTTTCTTGTCTTCAGGAAACACCCCTGACTCAACTGAGGCCATTTTCTTTCTCTTCTCTCCACCTGCAAACGTCCTACTTACAGAGCAACTCAGAAACCTCACCCCATCACCCCAAATCTGCTGTCCAGTCCTGGGCCAGATGACCCTTCCGACCCTTTCAGTGGAGAGCAGACACAGTGGTCTAGAACCTCTGGTGCAGAAGCATCCAGAGTGAGCTGGACCTGCATCCAGGCCCTGGTCCTCTGTCTCAAGGCCCTGAAGAGAGCCAGGGTCACACCCTGGTGATCAAGAGACAAGCCTGCTCTGTAGCTGGCGTTCTGGGCTGGACAAGACTCTGGTTGGGTGGCTGCAGGGTCACACCATCTCTGTGACATGTGGAGTGCCTACTGGGAAGTGAAGCTGATGGTTTCCAAGGCCCTCTGGTGTTCAGATGGGATGGTTGACACTGACATGAGGAACACCACTACTGCCTCCTGTCTGCCCTTCCCTGCAGCCACAGTTGGACATTCATCCAGGCAGCCAAGGACCAGGCGGGTGGGCTGGTTCAGAGACGGGTGGTCTCTCCGCCTCCTGGATTTTTTAGATGGTGTCTGAGTTTTCTGCAGCCGTCAGGCCTGGGTGGTTCCATCTTTCCTTCTCCAGTGGGCAGAGCTGCCCTTCCATTCCAATCCTTCCTTGAGCTGGGCTCACCCTCTGGATGCTGCCTGAAGCTTCGTCCTTCATGCTGAGGATCAGCTTCCTGCTGGGCCCCCAGGCCAGGGAGAGCCGGGCAGCCCTGGCCAGACACTGGGCGTCACATAGCTCCTCTACGGAGATGTACTCTCGGCACTGGCAGCTGTGGAAGAGGACAGGGTCCATCTTGGGTGGTGTGGGGCCATGCGGGCCCCTCCAGAGGGACGTGAGCTGCCTGCTTTCCCTGAGCTGGGGCTGCACTTTCCGTGGGGAACCTATGGTGACTGGACCACACATGCTCATGCCCTGCTCCGGCACTGCTCCAGGATGAGAGCCACGCTTGGGATGAAAACCTTGTCCTGGGGGCGGGGTGGGGGAAGGCTCAGCACTTTGGCTTGGCTTCCTGCCAGGAAGAGGGATGTGAGAGCCAGTGGTTCAGCCAGAACTCTCTTGTTTATCTTCCCCTCCACTGCCCAGTCCACCCAGTGCAAAGCTCGGCTGGCAGTCTAGAATTCGGGGCCAAATCAGGAACCCCTTGGCTCAGCGTCCAGTCCGGGTCAGCTCCTGGCAGTTGTTGGGGGCCAGGGCCTGGGGTGTGGATCTCACTCTCCCTGCTCCAGGACCTCCTCAGCCTGGCTGCTTGTCCCCACCGCTGTGGCCTGGCGCCCTGCTCGAGGTATGCACACATGGGGCTTTCTGGGAGGAGCTTGTAACATGTGGTTTAAGCTGGGTCCTGCCTAGGCCTCTGGGACGGGCCCTCTGGGAACAGTCAGGACCTGCCCTGGGTTGTCATCACTCACATGCCTAGCTTCGTGTTGAGCTGGCCTCCCGCCGGGTGACAGAAGGAAGAGCAGTTGTGTTGCCAGGGGGACACACAGGTACGGGTGGCAGCCAAGAGGACTTCCCCAGGCAGGCAGCGCTCCACGACCTGTGAATGGGGAAGAAGGCCCTGACCTCAGCACCTGCAGTGTGGGGGCACCAGAGAACATTCCAGAGACAGTGCAGTGTCTCAGGGAACCAGCCCTTACAGGCCCAAGTAGGCACGCAAGGAGCTGGCTAGTTGGTGACATGAAGGACAGATGCCCTGATGGCTCTAGATAGCAGCTCCTCGTCCAAGCTGAGGGCCCTCAGCTGAGCTCAGACATGGGGAAGGCCCAGGAGCTAGGCTGGTGAGTGATTTTCAAACTTCAGTGAATATCATATCTATTTGGGGGCTGGTGGAAACCCAGTTTGCTGGGTCCCATTCCTGGAGTTTCCGAGTCAGTGGGTTTGGGGTAGGGCTTGAAGGTTTGCATTTCTAACAAATTTCCAGGTAATGCTGATGCTGTCAGAGTCAAGATCACACTTGGAGAACCACTAGCTTCCAAGGTGGCGCTTGTGGTAAAGAACCCACCTGCCAATGCAGGAGACATAAGAGAACATGGGCTCAGTCCCTGAGTTGGGACGATTCCCTGGAGAAGGGAATGGAAACCTACTCCACTATTCTTGGCTGGAGAAGCCCATTGACAGAGGAGCCTGGGCTATAGTGGGCTATAGTCCATGGGGTCCCAAAGAGTCAGACATAACTGAAACAACTTATTATGCACACAATCTACAAGAAGGCAGGGGAGAGGAGCTCAGATAGGGCTGGACCTCAGGAAAGTGAGAACANGACATCCTGACCCTGGGCTCTTTCTTGTCTTCAGGAAACACCCCTGACTCAACTGAGGCCATTTTCTTTCTCTTCTCTCCACCTGCAAACGTCCTACTTACAGAGCAACTCAGAAACCTCACCCCATCACCCCAAATCTGCTGTCCAGTCCTGGGCCAGATGACCCTTCCGACCCTTTCAGTGGAGAGCAGACACAGTGGTCTAGAACCTCTGGTGCAGAAGCATCCAGAGTGAGCTGGACCTGCATCCAGGCCCTGGTCCTCTGTCTCAAGGCCCTGAAGAGAGCCAGGGTCACACCCTGGTGATCAAGAGACAAGCCTGCTCTGTAGCTGGCGTTCTGGGCTGGACAAGACTCTGGTTGGGTGGCTGCAGGGTCACACCATCTCTGTGACATGTGGAGTGCCTACTGGGAAGTGAAGCTGATGGTTTCCAAGGCCCTCTGGTGTTCAGATGGGATGGTTGACACTGACATGAGGAACACCACTACTGCCTCCTGTCTGCCCTTCCCTGCAGCCACAGTTGGACATTCATCCAGGCAGCCAAGGACCAGGCGGGTGGGCTGGTTCAGAGACGGGTGGTCTCTCCGCCTCCTGGATTTTTTAGATGGTGTCTGAGTTTTCTGCAGCCGTCAGGCCTGGGTGGTTCCATCTTTCCTTCTCCAGTGGGCAGAGCTGCCCTTCCATTCCAATCCTTCCTTGAGCTGGGCTCACCCTCTGGATGCTGCCTGAAGCTTCGTCCTTCATGCTGAGGATCAGCTTCCTGCTGGGCCCCCAGGCCAGGGAGAGCCGGGCAGCCCTGGCCAGACACTGGGCGTCACATAGCTCCTCTACGGAGATGTACTCTCGGCACTGGCAGCTGTGGAAGAGGACAGGGTCCATCTTGGGTGGTGTGGGGCCATGCGGGCCCCTCCAGAGGGACGTGAGCTGCCTGCTTTCCCTGAGCTGGGGCTGCACTTTCCGTGGGGAACCTATGGTGACTGGACCACACATGCTCATGCCCTGCTCCGGCACTGCTCCAGGATGAGAGCCACGCTTGGGATGAAAACCTTGTCCTGGGGGCGGGGTGGGGGAAGGCTCAGCACTTTGGCTTGGCTTCCTGCCAGGAAGAGGGATGTGAGAGCCAGTGGTTCAGCCAGAACTCTCTTGTTTATCTTCCCCTCCACTGCCCAGTCCACCCAGTGCAAAGCTCGGCTGGCAGTCTAGAATTCGGGGCCAAATCAGGAACCCCTTGGCTCAGCGTCCAGTCCGGGTCAGCTCCTGGCAGTTGTTGGGGGCCAGGGCCTGGGGTGTGGATCTCACTCTCCCTGCTCCAGGACCTCCTCAGCCTGGCTGCTTGTCCCCACCGCTGTGGCCTGGCGCCCTGCTCGAGGTATGCACACATGGGGCTTTCTGGGAGGAGCTTGTAACATGTGGTTTAAGCTGGGTCCTGCCTAGGCCTCTGGGACGGGCCCTCTGGGAACAGTCAGGACCTGCCCTGGGTTGTCATCACTCACATGCCTAGCTTCGTGTTGAGCTGGCCTCCCGCCGGGTGACAGAAGGAAGAGCAGTTGTGTTGCCAGGGGGACACACAGGTACGGGTGGCAGCCAAGAGGACTTCCCCAGGCAGGCAGCGCTCCACGACCTGTGAATGGGGAAGAAGGCCCTGACCTCAGCACCTGCAGTGTGGGGGCACCAGAGAACATTCCAGAGACAGTGCAGTGTCTCAGGGAACCAGCCCTTACAGGCCCAAGTAGGCACGCAAGGAGCTGGCTAGTTGGTGACATGAAGGACAGATGCCCTGATGGCTCTAGATAGCAGCTCCTCGTCCAAGCTGAGGGCCCTCAGCTGAGCTCAGACATGGGGAAGGCCCAGGAGCTAGGCTGGTGAGTGATTTTCAAACTTCAGTGAATATCATATCTATTTGGGGGCTGGTGGAAACCCAGTTTGCTGGGTCCCATTCCTGGAGTTTCCGAGTCAGTGGGTTTGGGGTAGGGCTTGAAGGTTTGCATTTCTAACAAATTTCCAGGTAATGCTGATGCTGTCAGAGTCAAGATCACACTTGGAGAACCACTAGCTTCCAAGGTGGCGCTTGTGGTAAAGAACCCACCTGCCAATGCAGGAGACATAAGAGAACATGGGCTCAGTCCCTGAGTTGGGACGATTCCCTGGAGAAGGGAATGGAAACCTACTCCACTATTCTTGGCTGGAGAAGCCCATTGACAGAGGAGCCTGGGCTATAGTGGGCTATAGTCCATGGGGTCCCAAAGAGTCAGACATAACTGAAACAACTTATCATGCACACAATCTACAAGAAGGCAGGGGAGAGGAGCTCAGATAGGGCTGGACCTCAGGAAAGTGAGAACAACATGACTTTGGGCTCCTGGGGACACTGGAAGCCAACCATGGCTGGGACTGGTGCCTGTTTCCATCAGGTAGGGATAAAGCAGCCTCACCGTGTTCTCCTATCAAGGAGCAGGGTCTTCCATGGGGAAGGGAGAATTGCCTGGGGAAGGGAGAATTGCCTGAGGAAGTGTATGGGTGGGGGGAGGTGGTGAGAGAGCAGCGTTTCAGTTGGAGCTGCCATCGGACCCAGGTGGGCAGGTGCCCTAGGGTCCTGGCAGTCGTCTTGCACGCTGACTGAACTGTAGTCAGCACAGAGGGGTCAGCCAGGGTCAGCACAGAGGCTTCTGTACCACGAGCTGGTTGAGTGAAGTGTCCCCATGAAGAGGTTGCTGTCTTCTAAGAAGGATAGCTGACTCAGTGGACATAAGTTTGAGCAAACTCCAGGAGATGGTGAAGAACAGGAAAGCCTGGCATGCTGCAATTCATGGGGTTGCAAAGAATCGGACTTGACTTAGCAGCTGAACAACAACAGGTCAGATCCAGAGCCTCCAGAGATGGCTGTGAGGGGAGGGTGCCCACGTCTAGCTGCCAGCAGGGATGTGTGCCTGGTAAGGGACGCTGTTTCTCCTCTGGCCTCCTGGACCACACAGGATGGTCACCCACACACAGGGGAGATTCCTAAGACCCTTTGCAAAACTGAGGCTCTGTGGTTTCATGACAGGGAGAGAGCCCAAGGTCTTCCCACTTATGCAGGAGGTCATCCCCACCCTGGCAGGCAGAGAGACTGTGTGGATGGTGCTCCCCTCCCTCTGCCTGCCCCACCGAGGCCCCAGGGCTACCTGGGGTTGACAGTCCTCTTCACTGCTGCTCTCGTCATCATCATAGGACTTATATCCCGCCTGGCAGATGCAGGAACTGTCTGACTTCTGAAAGACCCTGTTCAGGCCCCGACAAGTGCAGTGGGAGGCACCTGGGGAGAGAGGAGTCCCTGGCACCTGGCAGGGAGCCAGACAGAGCCACGTGGGGGATAGACAACTGCCTTTGCAAAATACTGACCTTGAGGGTCTTCGAGGGGTTAAATGAGATCTTCCAAATCTTAACCCTGACTTCACATTTGAATCATTGTTTAAAAGTGTTTAAAAGCTATCAATGTCTGGGTCCCCTTTAGACCAATTAAATAAAAATCTCTGAGGTGAGGGCAGAACAGCTACCTTTTAAAAAGTGCCCAAAGAGCTTTATTGTACAGCCAGGGCTGAGAACTAGTGGCATGTGGGATGTTAGCTTCTCAGCCAGGGGTTGAACCTACATCCCGTGCTTCAGAAGCGTGTTTTAACCACTGGACTGCCAGGGAAGTCCCTGATTAGCATATTTGATAAATTAAATGATGAGATGGAGAATTTCACGGGGGAACAGGAAACTATAAAGGACTAACAGAAATTCTAGAACTGAAAGATTCAATAGCAAAAAATAAAATATCTTTAGAAATATTTAATAGCATATTATATGGAGCTGAATAGTCCATGGGGCTGCAAAGAGTTGGACACATCTATATGGAGCTGAAGAGAAGATAAAGTAGAATATAAGTCTGAAAAAACCATCCAAATTGAATGTCAGAAAGAGAAAATAAAAGAAAAATTCAGAAAATAGTGTAAGACACATGTGCATAGTGAAAAGAGATAACATATAATTTGAAAGCCAAAGGCAGGGAGAAAGGACAAAACAGAGTAAATACTTAAAAATATTAAAAAAACATAATGGCTGAGAATGTCACAAAATTAAAAGACATCCAACTACTTGAGAAGTACTAAAGAAACTCAAATAGGATAAATACAAAGAAAAACTGCAGGAAAAAGCTTCAGGTACATTCCTAGAAACTAAAGATAATGAGAAAATCTTAAACCACCCAAGAAAAAGGAAAATTACCTGCAGAGAGTAAATAGGCACATATATAAGACTTCTCAACAGAAACAGAAAGTCAGAGCAAAGGAACTGTATTTTTAAAATGCTGATAGAAAATAACTGTCAAGCTAGAATTTTCTGCTTAGCTAAAATATGCTTTAGGCTAAAGCTGAAAAGAGACATCTTTAGACAAATAAAACATTAGAAGATGAAAATTTAAAACCTAATAGTGTTTACAATAACAGCTGCTGCTGCTGCTAAGTCATTTCAGTCATGTCCGACTCTGTGTGACTCCACAGACGGCAGCCCACCAGGCTCTCCCAGCCCTGGGATTCTCTAGGCAAGAACGCTGGAGTGGGTTGCCATCTCCTTCTCCAATGCATGAAAATGAAAAGTGAAAGGGAAGTCACTCAGTCGTGTCCGACTCTTTGCGACCCCATGGACTGCAGCCTACCAGGCTCCTCTGTCCATGGGATTTTCCAGGCAAGAGTACCAGAGTGGGGTGCCATCGCCTTCTCTGGCAATAACAGCAAAAGGTATCAAATACCTAGGAATAAAGTTAATTCTCTGATGGCTCAGCAGGTAAAGAATCTGCCTGCAGTGCAGGAGACAGGAGATACAGGTTTGATCCCTGGATTGGAAACATCCCCTGGAGGAGGAAATGGCAATCCACTCCAGTATTCTTGCCTGGAGGATCCCATGTACAGAGGAGCCTGTGGGCAACAGTCCAAAGTGTTGCAAAGAGTAGAACATGACTGACGACTAAGCACAATGTTAATTAATTATATGTGTGTGTGCTAAGTTGCTCCAGTCATATCTGACTCTTTGGGACCCCATGGACTGAGTGGGTTAGCATGCCCGCCTCCGTGGGATCTTCCTGATCCAGGGATCAAACCCATGTTCTCTTATGTCTTCCTCATTAGCTGCTACCGCCACCTGGGAAGCCCTTAAAATAAATCTTAATATAGAACCTCTATATCTCCTATTTTGTTCTTCTTCTTAAGTTTGTCTTAGCTACTTGTGGTCCTTGAATTTGCATATGATCAGATCACACCCACGAAGATCTTGCTGGAATTTCTCTTGGATTGCAGAGAAACAACAGATCCTTTGGGAGAGAGCTGACATCTTTATTTTATTGAGACTTCTAATCCTCTAACATGGCTTAACTTTCCTTATTTATGCTCTTATTGTTATCCTAGGTAAAGTCTTTTGGCTTTGTCTGTGGACATCAGCCCTCATCGGGGCAGGGCTGGAATGAGCCCCCACTGAGGCTAGATGTGTGTGACCCATGGGACCTGGTGGCTCAGAGTTTAAAGTGTCTGCCTCCAATGCGGGAGACCTGGGTTCGATCCCTGGGTTGGGAAGATCCCCTGGAGAAGGAAATGGCAACCCACTCCGGTATTCTTGCTTGGAAAATCCCATGGATGGAGGAGCCTGGTAGGCTACAGTCCACGGGGTTGCAAAGAGTTGGACACTACTGAGCGACTTCACCTCACCTCACCTCACCTCATGGGACCTAAATTTTCCTCTGTGGGACTATCTGATTAAGTCTTCTGCTGGCACAATAGACAAGCAAAAGCCATGTGAAGGCCACATCTTTGAAATGAAGGCAGGTAAAGGGGTCAGCAAGTGGTCCCTGGCTCACAGCTCTGCCCCTGATGCCCTGCAGGGCTTCAGAGCTGCAGCACCGGATTGAGATCTGGCCGGGTGATCTCAGGGTCCCAACCAACACCCCATCCTGGCCTTTGGAGCGGGCTCAGCCCTCAGCCTCTCTGAGGGTGTTCCTCCTACTCCCTGTCTGCATGTTGAAGTCATTGCCCAGACTCATCTCATCCATGTACACGATTCCACTCAGGGCTAAGGTGGCTTCCTGCAACCTTACACCACTGACCCTCAAAGCTGCAGGGACAGGAGACCTGGTGTGTTTGGAGTCCCTGTCTACAGACAAGGGCAGCTAGCCAGCTGGCTGTTCATGAGACTCACCTGGTAGAGAGAAGGCAGAACTCCCGCAGGGCAGGCAGCCTGCCTGGCCTGGCTGGGAGGTGAAGGTGCCTGCGGGGCAGGGCAGGCACTCTCCCACTCTGCCTGCCTGACTGCTGTTCCTGAAGGTTCCAGGTGGGCAGGGCCTGGGGCTGGGGGTCCCGGCAGGACAGTAGTGCCCCACCGGGCAGGGCTGGCTGTAGTAGCTCTCTGTCCCTGTGGGGAGTGGAGGGGTTTCTGAGCCGTAGGCTATAGTGAAGGTGGGGACAGATAGTCGGCAGCCCATGTCCTATTCCTGGGCCCCAACTTCACTGTGTGCGCTAGTACAGTGCTGTGCACGGTCTAATTTGTAGGTCTTCATCCAGCATCAGGACAGATGTGATGCCTCCCTGCTCCCAGTCCTCCTCCACCTGTGTCCTCTGTGGGTCTGAGCTACAGGCCTGTCCCCTGCACACTCCTAGGGTTCTGCCGGCCTCTCCGCCTGCCACCTCTGTCCACCCCACCGGGCTCAGTCCAGTTCTGACCCGAGGCCCATGCCCTACCCCCTGCTTGTCACTCTCACCCTGGTGGCAACTGAATCCGGTGGGACAGGGCTGGCAGGGCAGGGTGTCCAGGGCCCAGCTGTGGTAGGTGCCCGCTTCACAGAGCCGGCAGCAAGTCTCCTGGGATACCCTGAGGCCACTTCCATTCAGGGCCTCAGAACCCCCGGGGCACGCACGTGGATGGACACTGCCGGGGGGGCAGTAGTGGGGAAACACGCAGCTGTACAGACAGAGTCCAGGCCCCAGTTTCACGATGATGGGTCTGTGTTGTGGCTTCTTGTCTCACCAGAAGAGCCCTACCTCCCCCAGGAATGGGCCTTAAGCTGGGAAGCTGGCAAGGAGAGGGGGGCTCCACTATCACCCCAGATGGGGGTCTCCGGTTGCTTTGTGTCTGATGGGCCCAAGTGCGTCGTGGTGCCTTTCTGGAGGGGCTGAGCTGTGCCCAGGTGGCCAGGCCGTTGGGCAGCATCCATGTCCATGCTCCCTGCCCACCTCACCCTGGACACGAGGATGTATGGACTAGATAAGACTGGTGGGGCAGCTTGGGGAGTTAGTCCGGGACATAGGAATGGGGCTGCCAGGTGAAATACAAAGTGTGTAGTCACACTTGAACTTCAGATAAACAGTATAAATGCTCCCAAG
>SJYW01012022.1:311109-324959 GCA_006410735.1 Raphicerus campestris | reverse complement strand
GCAGTGCCACCCTTCAGCAGGGCCTGTCCTCACAGAGCCCTGGCCTCAGCCACAGGAGCCCCTTCTCACCCACCACCTCCACCAGACTTCCTGGCTGTGTGGCCCTGGCCGTGGGGTCCACAAAGCCACAGAATACACAGGACTCCTCCTCCAGGTGGTCAGCTGTGCTGAAGGGCATGGACCCCCCAAGTTTGTAACACAAAAATAATATAAATATATTTTTTAGTCAACATGGATATATTATGGACAGAGAGGACTAACTCTTGGACGTAGAGGACTTCTGGGCTCTGAAGTTGCTGCAGCTTCCAGGGCAATGAGAACGAACCTCCACCCCCTCCCCCACAGCTGAGCGGGGCCCAGGCACTCACCCCCAGGGCAGTAGAAGCCAGCCGGACAGGGGTGCCCGCTGTAGGTTGTGAGGGTCTCAGGGCAGTAGTATCCAGCAGGGCAGGGGAAGCAGGAGGCTTGGCCTGTCAGGTTGTTGTAGGAGCCAGCAGGGCAAGGCTGGGGGAGGCTGGTCCCTTGAGGGCAGAAATGGCCTTGGGGACAGGGACCCCCCTGCTCCGAGTGGCCTGGGGAGAAGGAGGTTGGCCAAGGTTAGCAGGTCCAGCCACAGCAGAGCTGGGCGACTGATGTGGTGCCGCCAGGATAAAATGTGGACCTGGGTTTGGGTCAGAGGCTCAGTGGTTTTATAAAGAGATAAGGCCCATGGCTAGCACCTGCACAGCCCTGATAAATCAAAAAGCAAGTCCTTTACACATGGGCTAAGCTATTAGAGCCCCCTAAAACTCCCCTGTGGTAGGGGAGTAGGGGTGACGCTGCAGTGTCACTGGGTGCTGGCCTGAGACGGTAACCCACTCTTCCAGACACAAAGCCTTGTCCGCTCACACTCCCTGGAGCGCCCTTAGAGGCTCTGTGATTATTTTCTTAATATGCCCGTATCCCACTGTGGGCAGGGGGTCTTGTACCCCACCTGCTACAAGGCGCTCTTCCATGGGATGGAGACGAGAGCCACACCACTGGCCAGCCAGCTTGCCTCTGGGTGGCCCACAGGGCATTTCTCATACCCACTGCCTGGACTATGGAAGCCTTCTGCCTCCCCTGCCTTCATCTCTGCAATTCTGCGACATTCGCAGCTTTAGACCACTGGGGCTTTGATTCAGGAGGTGGGGTGGGTCTGCGGTGGGCTTGGGGCTGCAGGGTGACCAGAATCCCATGACTGCAGTGCAGGACGGCAGTGAGCATGCTGTGAGACACTGCTGGACAGAGGCTGGGGACAGGAGGCCCAGGAGTAGCGGTCAGGCCTACCCTGCTCACATACGGCCTCTGTCCTCAAACTGCCTGCATCCAGTCACATTCCATCATTAGACTGCTCATCTGCCTGTGGCCAGTGTGGGGACCATCCATGTCCTGAGAGGCACTTACCTGTTGGGTTTGGGGAAGTGACTCCTGCCAGACAGAAGTAGCCGGGGGAGCAGGGTCCTGAGGGGGCAGCGAGGCCAGACGCACCGCAGAAATGGCCTGANTGCCTCCCACCCCTGCAATGGTTGAGACAAGTGGCTGCCCTCTCTGGACATCACCTGACAGTCCTCGCTTTCTGGGAGTCCTGGGAGCCCACCACGGATCCCGGTGGGGCACAGCCACGGAGTCGTCCTGTCCCCCAGGCAGCTGCAAATGTCAAAGGAAGTTCAGCAGCTGAGAGTCCCTGCAGGCCAGGGGACAGCTGGCTTTGATGGCAGCAGCAATGGCAAGGAGGCTTGGGGACACTCAGCTCAGCTGCAGCCTGGCCCACCTTCTGTGGGCAGATGTGGAGAGAGAAGGTGGTTTGACAGCTAGCCTCACTCTCAGGTGAGGACTCGCCAGGTCACAGGACAGAGAAGCAGAGCCCTGCCTGGCACGCACTCACCTTCTACCTTGAATTCGATCGTGGTCAGAAGGCTGTGGTCTGGGCAGGCTTGGGGGGGCCCACCACCAAGCTCCTGTGCTCACCAAGCAGCACTCAACCCTTGGGAGGCCTCACACTTGCGGCACCACGGACAGGACCTGCCTGTCCCCCAGCCCCTGTCCCTGCAGCTCGCCCCTTCCCTCCTCTTTCCCAGGGCGTTTATTTCTTACTAAAAGCCCGCAGGGCACTGTTGGCAGCTCCTAGCTGCAGAGGGCCATCCTGGCGGGCAGGCGACGACGAGGCCCAGGAGGTGGCACGGGGCCCCGCTGCGGGGAGAGTGGGCGGCTGTCCCTGTGAAGAGCAAAGGAGAGTAGGGCCTGGCTGTGTGACAGCTCCTCTGAGCAGGGTTGGCTCTTGTGGTGAGGCTCCTCCAGCAAAAGCCTGTAAGGACTGACCAGTTATAACACTGCACTGAGAACAGGGCGCAGGGGCTGCTGCTGAAGATGGTGGCTCTTCTGGGCACAGCTGGCAAAAGACACAGGAGGAACATGCAGAAAGGCTATGTTTAGGACAGCAAGCTGGCTGAGAAGCCTCTTGAGACCCCAGAAACCTGACACTTGGGGAAGCTCACGGCTTTGTTGTCCTCTTTACCTGCTAGAATTTCCAGGCTCTCAGAGCACCTGCAGTCAGTAGCATAGAATAGCTGAGCTGACATTTCAGCTGGTTGGGCCTCTCATTTTACACTGGGGGGAGCTGGTGTGGCCGGCCAGAACCACCCCCCACCCCAAAGCCTTGGTGGAAGGGCTGCTGCAGCGGGTGTGTCTGTGCCCCAGCCGGTCAGTGGGTCTTTCTGTGCCCCTGTCTGTCAGCAGATGTGAGGTACTGTTCCTCCCTGGGCTCCTTCCACACTGCCCCGACAGGATCTCTGCTGGGCTGCGGCAGAAGAAGGCCTGCTTCACTTTTGAAGCTGCTCAGCAGATCTTTCTGGGAGGACCTGAGGCTCCAGCTGTAGTGGGATGTGGCCCAGACCCTAGCATTTCTACCCACTGCCAGTGATCAATTTCTTCCCAGCTCAGTTCTACTGGGACACAATGTCTGCCTCAGAGAATTGTGGGGAATACATGAAAAAGGTGTTTATATACATACACACACATATATATGAAATATATAACATTTTGAATAAACAGGTATATATAAATTATGTCTATAATTGCTATATGGAATGTTATTTATAAGATTTATATTTTAAATAAATATATACAAGATACTATGGGCTTCTCTGGTGGTTCAGTCGGTAAAGAGACCACTTGCAATGCAGGAGACACAGGTTTGATCCCTTGGTTGGGAACCCCCTGGAGGGAGGAGGGCATGGCAACCCGCTCCAGTATTCTTGCCTGAGAATTCCCATGGGCAGAGGAGCCTGGCAGGCTACAGTCCATGGGGTTGCACAGGGTCGGACACAACTGAACAGGAGCATATACTACTACTAATTTATTACCTGTCAGCTTTGTGTTCCTAAAAGGCATAACTGCTAATTGAATACAGAATATTAAATAATTTTTCTTTGATAAAGCCAACTGCAAGTACTTGTTTCACATGAGGCCCAGAGAAGCAGACAATTCACAGAGAAAAGTTGATACCCGTTAGGACATATGAGGTCCCTCAGGGCTGCATGTGATTCTGGAGCCTGAAAGGAGATGCAGAGTAGAAGGAGGAGAGGACCAGAGACAGTGGCCCCTGAGAACCTGAGTTAGGGAGAGAGTGAAGGCCTGCAGACAAGGGCAAAGAGAGTGCAGGCAGGGGAGCCCAGAGGCCAGAGGCCAGAGGCCAGTGGTGTGTGCCCCTCCTACTCTTCTCTCAGGCACTGATCAACAGAGATGAGGTGATGGGTTGGGCTCCTGCCTGGACCTGACAATGGCACACCTTTGACCAGGAGCCATCTGGAAAATGGCCTTTAATGATATAAATGCTCAGAGCTGATGAGAGGTCTAATAGAGAACGCACATAGTGGGCTTCTTTCTGTCCCAGCACACAGCATGCACCCAGTCATCACTGATCTTGACTTACCTGCAGTGAGGGTGGCTAGCAGAGGGGCCAGGGCCATCCAGAGCCCATACTGCAGCATGCTGGAATGGTGACAAGAGAGGCTGAAGCAGAGATGTGTGGGAGCCTCAGTCTGTCTACCCTGAAGCACGTGACCCAGGCTGAAATCCGACCCTCCGCAGCCTTGGGCCAGACTCAGCACACTCACCAAGGTCCCCTGGGAATAGTGGCCTCCCTGAGAGCCTCGGGGGAGGACAGGTGGGTTGTGTTTCTTGTCCAGCTCTCCTGCCCTCTCCTTCCAGGCTGCAGCCAGGAGAAGTCAGGCTTCCAGTCTCCAGTGTCCTCATGAGACTTACCAGCTGTGGGATCCTGGAAACGATTTATTCTTTTTCTATGTCAGTTTCCTCATCTGTAAAACTGAAGTGACAAGAGTACCTGCCCCTAGGATTGTGAGGGGGTGGAGCTGAAGGAGTCGTGGGCTATCCTCANGACACAATGTCTGCCTCAGAGAATTGTGGGGAATACATGAAAAAGGTGTTTATATACATACACACACATATATATGAAATATATAACATTTTGAATAAACAGGTATATATAAATTATGTCTATAATTGCTATATGGAATGTTATTTATAAGATTTATATTTTAAATAAATATATACAAGATACTATGGGCTTCTCTGGTGGTTCAGTCGGTAAAGAGACCACTTGCAATGCAGGAGACACAGGTTTGATCCCTTGGTTGGGAACCCCCTGGAGGGAGGAGGGCATGGCAACCCGCTCCAGTATTCTTGCCTGAGAATTCCCATGGGCAGAGGAGCCTGGCAGGCTACAGTCCATGGGGTTGCACAGGGTCGGACACAATTGAACAGGAGCATATACTACTACTAATTTATTACCTGTCAGCTTTGTGTTCCTAAAAGGCATAACTGCTAATTGAATACAGAATATTAAATAATTTTTCTTTGATAAAGCCAACTGCAAGTACTTGTTTCACATGAGGCCCAGAGAAGCAGACAATTCACAGAGAAAAGTTGATACCCGTTAGGACATATGAGGTCCCTCAGGGCTGCATGTGATTCTGGAGCCTGAAAGGAGATGCAGAGTAGAAGGAGGAGAGGACCAGAGACAGTGGCCCCTGAGAACCTGAGTTAGGGAGAGAGTGAAGGCCTGCAGACAAGGGCAAAGAGAGTGCAGGCAGGGGAGCCCAGAGGCCAGAGGCCAGAGGCCAGTGGTGTGTGCCCCTCCTACTCTTCTCTCAGGCACTGATCAACAGAGATGAGGTGATGGGTTGGGCTCCTGCCTGGACCTGACAATGGCACACCTTTGACCAGGAGCCATCTGGAAAATGGCCTTTAATGATATAAATGCTCAGAGCTGATGAGAGGTCTAATAGAGAACGCACATAGTGGGCTTCTTTCTGTCCCAGCACACAGCATGCACCCAGTCATCACTGATCTTGACTTACCTGCAGTGAGGGTGGCTAGCAGAGGGGCCAGGGCCATCCAGAGCCCATACTGCAGCATGCTGGAATGGTGACAAGAGAGGCTGAAGCAGAGATGTGTGGGAGCCTCAGTCTGTCTACCCTGAAGCACGTGACCCAGGCTGAAATCCGACCCTCCGCAGCCTTGGGCCAGACTCAGCACACTCACCAAGGTCCCCTGGGAATAGTGGCCTCCCTGAGAGCCTCGGGGGAGGACAGGTGGGTTGTGTTTCTTGTCCAGCTCTCCTGCCCTCTCCTTCCAGGCTGCAGCCAGGAGAAGTCAGGCTTCCAGTCTCCAGTGTCCTCATGAGACTTACCAGCTGTGGGATCCTGGAAACGATTTATTCTTTTTCTATGTCAGTTTCCTCATCTGTAAAACTGAAGTGACAAGAGTACCTGCCCCTAGGATTGTGAGGGGGTGGAGCTGAAGGAGTCGTGGGCTATCCTCAGAGCAGGGTCTGCACACACATGATCAGCATCAGTACTGATTCATTTTTAATTCACTGAGCCTGTGTTGAGCATTCAACATTTGGCCGGCAGCATACAAGGGGCAGAGAATGGAAAGTCTTGACCATGTTCCCAGGGGTTAACTAAAAAGATCATAGAAAAAGAAAGGGAATTTCAGAAAAACAGTTACTTCCGCTTCATTGACTATGTTAAAGCCTTTGACTGTGTGGATCACAACAAACTGAGGAAAATTTTCAAGAGATGGGAATACCAGACCACCTTACCTGCCTCCTGTATGCAGAGAAACCTGTATGTAGGTCAAGAAGCAACAGAACTAGACATGGAACAACAGACTGGTTCCAAATTGGGAAAGGAGTACGTCACCCTGTTTATTTAACGTATATGCAGAGTAAATCATGCAAAATGCCAGGCTGAATGAATCCCAAGCTGGAATCAAGATTGCTGGGAGAAATGTCAACAAGCTCAGATATGTAGATGACAACACCCTCATGGCAGAAAGTGAAGAACTAAAAAGTTTCTTGATGAAGGTGAAAGAGGAAAGATAAAAAGCTGGCTTAAAACTCAACATTCAGAAAACTAAGATCATGGTATCTGGTCCCATCACATCGTGGCAAATAGATGGGGAAACAAAGGAAACAGTGAGAGACTTGATTTTCTTGGGCTCCAAAATCACCACAGATGTTGAAAGCAGCCATGAAATTAAAGGATGCTTGGCTTGTTCCTTGGAAGAAAAGCTATGACCAACCTAGATAGCATATTAAAAAACAGAGATATCATTTTGCCAACAAAGGTCCTTCTAGTCAAGGCTATGGTTTTTTCAATGGTCATGTATAAATGTGAGAGTTGGACTATAAAGAAAGCTGAGTGCAGAAGAATTGATGTGATTAAGGAATAAGTATTGTCCAAGTGTCTATCAATTTATTAGTTGTTTAACCTTGACTTTTAAGTCTTGTCATTTGTAGATTCTTTTGTATTGTGATGCTATTACAGAAAGGGCTTCACTATCAAGGAGATTCACAGGAAGTCTACGAAAGCAGTTACAACAGTTTCATATCAAAACGGTGGCTTATGTGAGCCAAGAGGTGGAGTAGCTGAGTCGTCGACTTCTAGAACTTGAGCCTCAGCATATGCTCTTTGTAACATATTAGCAAGCTAAGTGATGCACCCACAAGTACATGGTGGCCCAACTCAACGTAAAGAATCTTTTCCAGATACTCTACAGCTTGAAAGTTAAAATTGCACTGAGGTAAGTTGTGATGAAAGGTTTGTGAAAAATGGACTCCCAAAGGGGTTTTGTACATGATCAGTCAGGATTGACTAGTTCAGTTCAGTTCACTTGTTCAGTCGTGCCCGACTCTTTGTGACCCCATGGACTACTGCATGCCATGCTTGCCTGTCCATCACCAACTTCCGGAGCTTTCTCAAACTCACATCCATCAAGTCAGTGACATCCAACCATCTCATCCTCTGTCGTCCTCTTCTTCTCCTGCCTTCAATCTTTCCCAGATTCAGCGTCTTCAAAGGTTTGTGAAAAATGGACCCCAGAAAGGGTTTTGTACATGATCAGTCAGGATTGACTAAGCCTAAAATAAATTTCAACTGGATTACAACTAGTTATATTAATCATTCTTTAAATGTGTTGTTTTCAAACTGTGTTTTGTGTCTCCCTGCTGCACTATGTCATTGTCTGCATTACTTATATCCTGTTTAATTTATAAGATTGCTGTCTCTTGCAGTAACTAATGTACAATTAGGCCTCCAGCAAATCTCCTAAGGCTAAATGTTTTGAGAAAATCATATTTGCCGCATAAAATAATTGCAGTAATGTGATTGTAAGTATGTGAAGAAGCAACAAGGGAAAATGTCTCCTGGATTGAAGTTAGAGTCCAGAGAACTTTAATTATTGATGAGATCTGGTCTAAAATTTAACACCCAGAGTAGCATATCAAGAATCTTTGACTGAATTGGAATGAGCCTCTCAGCACCATGGGACAAAAATTGATCATGTAATGTCTCTCAGATAATGGCCATTCATGACCAAAAAGGGAGTGCCTGAGGAATGCAATCAGTGATTATAGCCCTTCAACGTGAGCCTTTGATCCCCGAGGAAGGGGAATACCTGCCATCTGGCAGTCATCAGACTGCAGCCACTCCAGTTCACTTTCCTTGGTGAACACCAAGGAAATTCAGAATGCAGGATTATAAGCCCCAAATGGCTGAGGTTCATGCCAAGCAAATAATTTTTAGTGCGCCCTGACACTTGCATCTTCCCATACATAGAAAAGTGCTAAATTTCTTAACTTGAGATCTTGTCTCCTAGATTTGAAGTTTAGTATTTCTAAGTCTACAGGTGTAAAATAGACCCTTTTCAAAAGAGGAACAAAATGAAGACAAATCTCAACGTTTGAAACACTGGCAAAGATGGTGGACACTCCCAGAAAGATCCATCTGACTAAGCAAAAAGATCTTCACTCACTTTTCCCCACAAGCTTGTGGAATGGAGTTTTGTTGCAGGAAGAAAGCCAAATCTGACTCCATGTTGGAAACTGTTTCTTTGACTTGCTTTTATTATTGCAATCATATTCAGTGGCTTGCCTGGGGGACCCTGCCCCTCTGCTTGACTGTAAACTAAAGTGCTTCTGTTCAGCTCCCGGAGAGATAGTTTGTCCTGCCCACACTATAGAAGAGGTTAACACACCCTTTTCGAAGGCTGGTCATTCCCTTGGAGATGTTTTGTGAGAAACTGAAAACCCTTTCACTTTACTTCCCCACTGAATCTCCCTCTCTATTCTGCCTTTTGACTTTAGTTCCTCATTGATTCTTTCTCTCTGATCCATAAAAGAACCTGACATTCAGACCCCAATAAGATGGTTATTCTGAGGCACTAGCCTGCCATCTTCTCCATCTTCTGACACCCCTATTAAAGTCTTCTTTGCCTCAACACCTCATCTCTCAGATTCACCAGCCTGTCGGGTGGCAAGCAGAGCGAGCTTGGACTCAGTAACATTTTTATTGATTGATGGCTCATTCCTTTCTATTGCTGAGCAGTATCCTACTGCATGTGTATGGAAGGAAAAACAACGTTTCCTCTACTCTTCCAGGTTCTTGTTGTGTTCCATGAGAGGGTTGGAAAAGAATTTCCAGACATGAAGCAGAATGAGAGGAGAATACAGTTTATTAGAGTGGGAGATTCTGTTAGAACTGCGGGCCAGCTCAAGGGAGAACTGGCGTTGAACAGGGGTCCTTAGTCCACTTTTATACCCAGGGTACAAGGAGCAGCAAATGCATGTCATTTGCTGATTGGATGAAGCACATATACTGGGTGCGGGAAGAGTAAGCAAATATTGTCTCCCTGTGTGGGGTAGGAGGCGCAACAGGTAATACTGCTCAGAAGGATCTGGAATCTGTTAATGGTTACAATATGGGGGAGGCAAGGGTGATAAAGGTCTGGTTTTTCCATTCCTGCCTTCCAAGACCCTCCTTGGTTTTATCTGCTCTTTCATTCTTGGGTCACCACATTCCTTCCTCTATTTTTAGGGTCGATTCCTTGGCCTCCTTTGGTACCCTGCTCAGGCCTTTGGGAACCCAGTCTCAAGGGAAAAGGGATGATGACCTCTCTGGCTTCTTCAGGCTGTATAGGGGCATCATGGGGCTCTGGGTTCTCTTGGCCTGCTCTTTGTCAGAGTGATTTATGGAGGGATGAGAGTCTGAGGAATGATAAGGCGGCTTGTTTCAGCATTGTCTGGGTGTTGGCCAGGGAATATTCTTGTCGTACTGCCACTGGGAGATTTGTTATATTCTAGAAGAAACAGACTTCACAAGCAAGTTAAAGATACATGGCCCAAAGATTACTAGAAGTAGAAAAGCTGCTGAGGAGCTAGCCAGGAGAACCAGACCTAGACACTGGTTCATGATGTTAGTGTTTCTCTAGGTATGAGAAGATGCAAGAATTTGGGCTCATAAAATCTTTACCTCAAAGCATCTGACTACCTGAAGGCCTGTTCTGGGTTTTTCCCAGAGCACAGAGTGCCTTATTTCTGACCTTCACCCTGAACTCCTTTCAAGGGGTGTGGAAGGTCAGCAGGTTGTAGTGGTAATGATTTAATCTTTGTAGAGGCAGCTGGCAAGTGCCAACTTTTAGTCTGCAGAGTCCCTTCATAGCCACATATTTGACCATGCTTTGGGGCATTTCATGACCATTGTGTCCAGTAGTACTGGGAAGGCTCATTCCAAGGTCTAACGAAAATTCCATTGACAGTTCACTCAATGTGCTATTAGTAGACCAGGCCTTGCAAGTAGCAAAAGTCTCTGGACCATACCTGTCTTACTAGTCTCTTGGTCTAGGAAAATATTCCCTCTTGTTGTGTCTTCCCATGTCTAGAGTTATTTTATTACAATCATTGATCTCATATGGAACTGCATTTCAGCATTTTATCACAGGCTCAGTCACATATTTGGTAATGTAAGAAACAATCTTCTGAAACAAGTGACATAGAAAATAATACAGCTAGTGGTTATTAGTAAGGTCACAAGCAAGTCAAGAACTTTCACTAGGTATAGCGGAGTATACCCCGGTCATCTGATTTAAATGATTATAGCCAGGTGTTAATCTCCTGGTTGTACATCATGGAGCATCTGAAGTTTATCCAAAGATTGGTTACTAAGATAAGCTTTAGAAACAACCTTAGACTGTCCTTTTTAATAACTTAATTACATATTTTTAATTAAGGATTTTTAATAGTTTAATTAAAAATAAGGAACTCTAATAGTTCCTTTTTAACAAGGAACTATTTCAGAAGTGAGTCATCATAAACACAGACCTTAATTAGCAAAACTAGAATTTAACATTAAGTGAAATATAATTTTTTGTCATAGTGAAGGCATTAACACTGTAGCCAGGGAAGGCTTTAACCCATCTAATAAAAACGAGGTTTGTCAGGGAGCCAGGAAAAGCCAAGTGGTTGTCTTGGATTTACCATAGCCCTGACTCTGATTTACAGCTATTGTTCACCCATTTCTGATTCCCTGATTTAGGAGCAGACTATTGCCATGTTTTAAGGCCATCAGGATAGCAAAAGTCTAACTGTGAGGGGTAATATTTGTAGAAGCACAATGAGATTTGTCTACATGTACCATAATCATAAATATAGTGCATTTAAATTACCAAAGTAACGAAAGATTTTAAAAACAAATATAAATCACTGAAAGGCAAAGAAATTCTTAATCTGCTATCAAAAGTTGCACTGTAAGAAAACTTTGTTCTCTTAACTTAGAGAATAGACTCAATTCCAGTCTGGTACCAGCTTATCAGATAACAAACAAACAAACAAAATTTCTTTATCAATTAACCTTAGAGAAGTCTTTTCCATAAATCTTGAAGTAGCAGTATTCTTGCAAAGGCATCAGAGTGAAACCATAGAAGACATGTTTAAAATCTGATTAAATTGCAATTGACAAGATAACCTGGTCATTGCTGTGACTTGTAACACTTTAACATGATAACTAGAATTATAACTGACAACAGTTTACCAGGTCCTATCAGATTTTCATGAATTTTATGTAATTTCCAGGATATCTATATTAGTAACATTCAACCATACATTATAACCTGAGAAGATTCATCCCTTCTTCTAACAATACTTCCTATGTAATTTAACATGTCAAATGAACACAGGTCATTTAGTATCTCTCTTTGGGATGTCTCAGGGGCCCTCTGAAGCATCCCAAAATTAGCTACAAGTCATTTAGGAAGGTTTGTCGATAAATATCAAAAGGGTTTAGAACAGTCAGGTAGGATCAGATAAGTCACTGTGAAACAACAGTTATCCACTTAGCCAACCAATAGTTATCCACTTAGCCAAAGTTAACAAAAGGTTTCAAAGGTAAACATAGAACAGAACACTTCAGAGGGAAAGACATTTAAAATCCATTATCAAAGGCAGTTCAACATCTCTAGAAAACTTGTATTATGCACAAAACAATTTTCTAGGGGTCCACTTTCCATAAAAACTCTTTATCCCTTTCTGTAACCGTTCTTTTGTTCTCCTATCCTGAAACAGCCACCTGTAAGTCAGAACTACTTCTTTTTCCCTTCATAAAATGCAATTTCATTCCTCATACCTTTGTATTAACAAGACATACATCCTACTTTCCTTAAGCAACTAAGAACTGATCTTTATGTTAGCATTCTATAGACTGGTGAACATAAACACCAGTGATAATTTCTAGAAAAAACATTGGCTTTCGTATAGAGAACATCTCAGGATGACATCAAACATTATTCATTAATANGTGAACATAAACACCAGTGATAATTTCTAGAAAAAACATTGGCTTTCGTATAGAGAACATCTCAGGATGACATCAAACATTATTCATTAATAGTATAAATCTCTTTAGTTTCTGTGCAAGAGGAAGGTAGTGTTAAGCAGTGAATGTTTCAGAATGTTATTTATATGGAAATGACCTAGATATTCAATACATTTTCAGTACTTAGTTTAGCACAAGGATAGAAATTCAGGTTACCAAAATCTGGAGAGACTATTTTAGACGGACATTTCTAAGTATAATTATTTTTAATAGTTTATCTAAAAGCTCATATCACATTTATATTTTTAGGAGTTTTTAATATTATTATTTTTTCTAGAGGCACTTTCCTTGTTGACAAACTTGTAACAGATATAACAATATAGCAATATTTAACTTATAATAAGAGGGTTCCCTTTTCTCCACANGGTAAAGAAACTTAAAATCCATTATCAAAAGCAGTTCAGCATCTCCAGAAAACTTGTATTAGGTCCAAAACTCTTTTCTGGGAGTCCACTTTCCATAAAACCTCTTTATCCCTTTCTGAACCCATTCCTTCCTTTGCTTCTCCCATCCTGAAACTGCCACCTGTAAGTCAGAACTACTTTTTTCCTTCATAAAATGCAATTTCATTCCTCATACCTTTTGTAATAATAAGACATACATCCTATTTTCCTTAAGTACCCAAGAACTGACCTTTATATTAGCATTCTATAGATTGGTGGACATATGTACCAGTGAATATATCTTAAAAAATTTTTTTGCTTTCTTATAGAGAACATCTCAGGATGGCATCAGACACTATTCATGAATAGTCGAAAATCTCTAGTTTCTGTGTAAGAGGAAGGTCCTGTCAAGTAGTGAATGTTTCAGAACTTTATTTCATTTGGAAGTGACCTAGCTATTCAATACACTGTTTAGCACAATGATAGAAAATCAGGTAACCAAAATCTGGAGAGACTATTGTAAGTTCAGTTCAGTTCAGTTGCTCAGTCGTGTCTGACTCTTTGCGACCCCATGGACTGCAGCCCCCCAGGCTTCCCTGTCCATCACCAACTCCTGGAGCTTGCTCAAACTCATGTCTGTTGAGTCAGTGATGCCATCCAACCATCTCATTCTCTGTCATCCCCTTCTCCTCTCACCTTCAATCGAGACTATTATAGACAGGCATTTCTAAAGTATAATTATTTTTAATAGTTTATCTAAAAGGTCATATCATATTTACATTTTTAGGAGGTTTTTTTTTTGAGGTACTTTCCTTGTTAAACTTGTAACAGATATAACAATATAGCAATATTTAACTTATAATAAACCTAGGCACAATGAAAATTTTATGTTTAATGTTAATGACTGTTAGACATGTATATATTAGAGTAGCAAACAAACATTAATACTAGATATTTAATATTGACTATTTCCCAGTTCACGTGAATCTGAAATTCGTTTAGGTCAATTTTTTGTGTGTATTTAGAACTGTTTGATTTGTAAGTGCTTCCTTTTCTTTAGGCCAATTAAATAACTCACTTACAACTTCAGCAATATTATCAAAAAACAGAAGACACACACTGAGACATACATAATTCCAGACAGATCGACAGACAGAGATTTCCTAGTTTTCTGCCTGAGATTTAAAATATCTCTTTGATCCTTTTTTTTTTTTTT
>SJYW01012022.1:277932-289077 GCA_006410735.1 Raphicerus campestris | reverse complement strand
TGAAAGTACTGAAGAATGAACATAAGAAGGCAGATTCTGGAGGGAGGGAGCTGAAATTTGAAAGAACAGAATAGCCATTTTGCAGCTTTTACCCTGAGAACAGCCTTCAGTCAACACCAAATGGCAACTAAGACTCCAACATAAAACCTTAAGTCTTTCTGACTTGCAGAGCCAGAGGACAGATTTCAGGTCAACCACAGCTACTGGAAAGTGCGGAGGAAATCCAGGAATAGAGCAAGCTCAGAGAGGAGCCTCAACTCCTGAGTACAGGCAGACCTCAGAGATACTGCAGGCTTGATTCTAGATCACCGCGCTAAAGCAAATATTCCAATAAAGCGAATCGCCCTTTTTTTTTTTTTTTTTGGCTTGCAGTTCTCATTTGCTTGAGACTGAGGTCTCAGTCAAAGTGGGCAATGTTTTTCAAGGCCGTGGAAAGGGTTAACTTCAAGCTTTCCCTTAGGCAGGCCTTTTTAACAAGCTAGTTTTTTTTTTGCATATGCATAAAAAACCCAGCTTTACAGTTTCCAAGAAAAAAAATTATTTTAACCAATTTTCTCTGGTTCTGAAGAGTATCATGGCCATCCTAAGGACAAGTCATCTCTCCTTTCTGTAGCCATAGTTTTATCCCTAAATTATAGACCAAATTGGGAAGGAAATGGCAACCCAGTCCAGTGTTCTTGCCTGGAGAATCCCAGGGACGGGGGAGCCTGATGAGCAGCCGTCCGTGGGGTCGAAGAGAGTCGGACACGACTGAAGCGACTTAGCAGCAGCAGCATAGACCAAATTGTGTTCAAATTGACTCTGATATCAGGGGCAGATCAGCTGATAAAAAGCTTGGATTGTCTTGGTGTGGTGGATTTGCTAGTCATTGGCTGTGTTTCACCTGGCAGTGAGGCGCCCCCACCTGGCGCCTCTCCGCTAAGTGGGCGTACGGGCGGAGTGCACGTGACCTGGACGTTGGCTGCAGTTCACCTGGGTGCACCAGAGACCCGCACTCTCCGAAGTGGGCGTAGGAGCAGAATGCACCTGCCCCGCGCGTTGGCTGCCTTTCAACTGGACGCACCAGCGAGCCCCACGGCCTCCCCAGAAGTGGGCGTAGAGGCGGAGCGCACATGGCCTGTGTCGGGGGGAGCTCACCTGGGTGAGCTTGAGCGCCTCCTCCGAGCTCCTAGGCAGTGGGCCCCGGGAGAGCTCTCAGTGGTGTCAATTGCAGCTGGGAACGCCCATTTCGTGGGCTCCTGGGTCCCCATGGATTGGCATCCAGTGAGCGAAGCGTAGGGGTGAGGGCCACAGGTAACTGGCGCTCAGTGGCGCGGGGTGGAGCAGGAAACCATGTATTACGCCCTCTCTGTTGGCCTGTTCTCGGAGCCCCCTAACCTGGGGGTCGCAGACAGGCTTCGCCTTTGGGGTAAAGGCTTTGAGAACAGTTCCAAGCCTTTACTCCTTCGCATAAAGCTCAGTCCTGCGCAGTTTTCCCAACCAGCCTAGTGCTCCCAGGGAGGTCCCCAGGAAGTCCAGGGGATTTATCTGCCTGGTTATTTCACCTGCTGGGACCCTGCAACCTCTACTCTAGCCGGCTGGCTCAGCCTTGCTTCGGGCACTTTTGCAGCCCAGGGAGCCCCTGACCACCTGCTGGGGTGGGACAGAGAAGGGTTTCCAAATTGCACCCTAGAAACTTAGTCGGGTTCATGGATTTAAAAACCTGGCGGCCTCCCAGGCAGAAAAGAAGGGCACCTTGCTGCCCTTTCATGGTGGAATCCGTGGCTGTCCTGCCGAGAGAGGCCTTTCCATGGGGACCCTGTGCAATGAGTTTGGTGTCTTGGAACTGAATAATTAGAATGCGTAAAAATTTAAAATTATGTGGTGCTTTAATTAAAAAATCACAAAACCTTAGACCCTCTAAGTTTTTTGCAAATTGAGGTCTAAAAATTTAAGGTCTATTTTCCTTTCACTGTGGTATTCTATGAAGAAATGTGTGTGTTTTTTAGAAAAGAGTCAGAAAAGTGACAGAGAAGGCAATGGCACCCTACTCCAGTACTTTTGCCTGGAAAATCCCAGGGACGAAGGAGCCTGGTGGGCTACCGTCTATGGGGTCGCACAGAGTTGGACACGACTGAAGTGACTTAGCAGCAGAAAGGTGAAGGAAACAGAAAACCCAGAGGTGACCCTGTGGTTTGGCAAAGGCCTTAGGAGGTCACTTGTAAATGCTGCTGGCTGTCGGGAGGCAGTCTCTTCCTGTGGCTGATGGGCACAGAGCTGTGCAGGCTTGTCCTTTTCGTGGATGTTCTTGTTTGTGGAAATCCAGCTCAGAGCCATCTCCTAATGTGTAAGAATTTCCTAGACTAGACCCCTAGGCAAATCCCACTGGGCCAGGGGTTCCTTCCTTCATTGTATTTGTCTGTTTGACTGAAAACCGGCAATGACATATTTTTATTTAAATCTGGTCTATCATCCAGGCCTCCTCCTCAATAGGCTTGGGTTCCAGGAATGAATTATATAGTCAGTTATCCATGTTTTTACAAATGAGGAAACTGAGACCTAAAGAGAGTGGAGGACTGTCCAAGGGAGAATGGGATATCCTTCCAGGAATCCTGGCTCCTGGGTTTTTAATGAGCTTCCTATACAGCATGGTCATTAACTGGCAAGTGCTGACATTGAGGATAAACTATTGGTGGAAATGTAAAAGGCTTTTTAAAAGAATGTGCCTACCAGCTGTGCATTTTATGGAGTATTTTCACTGTGTTCCCCAAACCCTGGGAAAGTGCTGGGCACAGGGCAGATACTTCATCATTTTTATTGAATAAGTTCAGTTTCACATAATTTTATCCATAGTGTCAGCAACACTATGAGATATATTAGAACAGTGGTCTTCACAGTTGATACTTCACAGATCAGTAAAGAAATAATACTGTTTTTATTAGGAAGGCTGTAACAGAATTGCTAAAATTTAAGTTTATCCCACAAGGACATTTTAAGAAAATGAAACAGATATCTCCTATCATCACCTAGGCTATTGGGAGGTCTGTTGAAGACCTCATGCAAGGGAGATTCTATCTCTTGGGACAGCCCTGCTGCAGCATCTCCCTAAACCAGGAACCTGGGACAGCTGAGTACACTTGAAGTTCCTTCCCTGACCTCGGGGGCTTTTGCGAAAGACAATTTTTTGACAGACAGTGGTGGGGAAGGTTTTGGGATGATTCAAGTGCAGTATTTATTGTGTACTCTGTTTCTATTTCTATGGTCTTCCCTGGTGGCTCAGTCTGTAGAGTCTGCCTGCAGTGTGGGAGACCTGGGTTCAATCCCTGGGTAGGAAAGATCTCCTGGAGAAGGAACAACCCAGTGCAGTATTCTTGCCTGAAGAATTCAATGGACTGAGGAGCCTGGTGGGCTACAGTCCATAGAGTCACAAAGAGTTGGACATAACTGAGTGACAAACACTTATTTCTATTATTATTACATCAGCTGCACCTCAGAAATCAGGCATTAGATCCTAGATTTTGAGGGCCCCTGCTTTAGTTTCCTCTTTCATCTTCTACACAGTTCCAGCCTGCTTTCTCTTCCTCTTCCACCTACAGAACTACCTGCTGGGCTTCTCTGAAGGTGACTATGCGTCTCCTTCCCTCGCTTCCTTTCCTCTGAGTCCCTTCTCTTAGCTGGGTTTCCCTGATCTCCATTTAGGCATTTTTGCCCCATGTGGTGCTAGTGGTAAAGAACCTACCTGCCAATGCAGGGGTTCGATCCCTGGGTTGGGAAGATCCCCTGGAGATGGGCACAGCAATCCACTCCAGTATTCTTGCCTGGAAAGTTCCCATGGACAGAGGAGCCTGGAGGGTTATGATCCATAGGGTTGCAAATAGTTAGACATGACTGAAGTGACTTAGCACAGCATACCAGAGGACCTTTGACTGCAGACTCATGTGATTGTTTTGGCTCTTTGGAGTCCCTTTTCATTCCACGTGTATGTTAGGGTCAGCTTGTGTATTTCTTCCTAAAGGCCTTTTGTAATTCATATTGAATTTTCATTTCAGATTGAAGATGCGTTATATAGTATTGCCATCTTAAGTCTTTCCATCACTATGGAATATCTGTACATGTATTTAGGATATTTTTCAGCAATCGTGATAATTTCCAGTGTGTCAGCCTTGTCATCCTCATTACCTCAATGGCAAAGTACTTTATTAATGTTGACATTATTGAAAGGGAATTGTTTTTTAAATTCCTTTTCAGATTATTATTTGCTAGTATATACAGATAAAACTATAATCATTTATTTTTATCAGTTTGGACAGTTTGATAGTTGCCTTTACTTTCTCATATATTTACTATGTCTCACCCCTAGTCTCAGTCATTTCTTCAAAGAACTTTTTTTTAACATTAAATTATTTTTGCCTATGCTGGGTCTTTGCTGCTGCATGCAGGGTTTGTCTAGTTGCAGTGAGCACTCTCTAGCTGCCATGCCATGGCTTCTCATTGGAATGCTTTCTCTTGTTGCAGAACTTGGCCTCTGGAGCATGTAGGCTTCAATAGTTGTGCAAGGACTTAGTTGCCCCTGGGTATGTGGAATCTTCTAGCACCAGGGACTGAACCCGTGTTGCTTGCATTGGTAGGCAGATTCTTTACCACCAATCACCAGGGAAGTTTCCTGTTCCCTTTTATTAGAGAATGATATTAAAAACATACTTGTAGGAGCTAAATATGCTCAGCTGACAATACAGGGAAATATATGCATATATTTCAGCTTACCTTTGAACATATTCAGCTAAAGTAATTTGTGATGATGTCTCNCCTGTTGCAGAACTTGGCCTCTGGAGCATGTAGGCTTCAATAGTTGTGCAAGGACTTAGTTGCCCCTGGGTATGTGGACTCTTCTAGCACCAGGGACTGAACCCGTGTTGCCTGCATTGGTAGGCAGATTCTTTACCACCAATCACCAGGGAAGTTTCCTGTTCCCTTTTATTAGAGAATGTATTAAAAACATACTTGTAGGAGCTAAATATGCTCAGCTGACAATACAGGGAAATATATACATATATTTCAGCTTACCTTTGAACATATTCAGCTAAAGTAATTTGTGATGATGTCTCCAACCTGATCCACCATGACATGGATATTATAACCTTTCCTTGTTTGCTGTAGCATTCTTGGACAATTTTAGTACAGATTCTTTGTCAGATATGCATTTAAAAAATTTATTTTTGGCTGTGTTGGGTCTTCATGTGTGGGCTCCTCTCTAGTTATGGCGATCGTGGGCCATAACTAGTGGTATGAGGGCTTCTCACTGAAGTGGCTTCTCTTGTGGGGCACAGGCTCTAGGGCTCGTGGGCTTCAGTAGTTGCAGTATGTGGGCTCAGCATTGTGGCTTACAGGATCTAGAGCACAGGTTCAGTAGTTGTGACACACGGGCTTAGTTGCTCTGTAGCCTGTGGGATCTTCCCATACCAGGGATCAAAACTGCATCTCCTGCACTGGCAGGTGGATTCTTTACCACTGAGCCACCAGGGAAGCCCTCAGGCATATTTTAGATTCTAGTTTTCCACATGTGTATCTGGTGAGAAAGGCCAGGATCAAGAGGCCTGGGAGCTGGGAGTCTTCAGCCATAGTTCTGGCTGTGCCATCAAAAGCTCTGGGGACTTTGGCAAGCACCTCAACTTTTCTGGGACTGTTTCCTCCCCTCAAAAATGCCCTGCTGTTGGACTGTAGCCCACCAAGCTCCTCTCTCTCCCTGAGGACAGAGGCAAGAATATTGGATCGGGTGCCATTTGCTTCCCTACAAGATAGCATTTTGAAAAATATTTTCTCTTGGACTGTGGTTTTGATGAAGGAAGGGGGATCCTTTCCAGGGCTTTAGAGTGGGTTCTTGTCTGACACTTGGAAATGAATTGTCTGAGGAGAGGAGTGCTGCCCAAGCAAGAGACTTTATTGGGAAGAGTTGCCGGGGCAGAGGGCAGGAGGTTGGGGGAAACCGAGATAACTGCTCTGCCACGTGGCTCACAGTCGCAGGTTTTATGGTCATTGGGTTAGTTTCTGGTTTGTCTCTTGCCAGTCATTCTGAATTGGGATCCTTCCTGGGGGCATATGCATCACTCAGTTGAGATGGATTCCAGCAAGGAGAATCCTGGGAAGTTGGTAGGACCTATGGACGGGAGTCTCCCATTTCCTTTTGACTTCTCCAGAATTCTTCTGGTTGGTGGTAGCTTGTTAGTTCCTTGTTCCTGTCACTGTTTCTTGAGAGGACTGTCCTTTCCTCTTTGCATATTCTTGGCTTGATTTTCATGAACTGACCACATACATGTGCGTGTATTCCTGGGCTCTATTCTTTCCTCTAGTCCATGTGTCTGTGTTTGTGCAGGTTCCTCACTGTTGTGGTTACTCCAGCTCTGTGATGGAGTTTGAAGTCCAAGAGGAAGATGCCTCTAGGTGTGTTCTTTCTCAGTCTTTTTGGCTCTTTAAGGTCCTTTTCAATATTAGCAGACTGTTATTAGGAATATTTCTATTTCTATGAAAAATGTCATTGAATATTATTTGTGATTACAGTCAATGTATTTTTTGATGGCTTTGGTTGGAATGGACATTTTAATTACTCATTGTTCCAGTGCATGAGCATGGAATATTTTTCTGTTCTTTTATGTTTTCTTTGGTTTCTTTATCAGTTCTTTCTAGTTTCCTGACTACTGGTTTTTTATGTCCTTGGTTAAGTTTGTTGCTAGATGTTTAATTCTTTTTGATGCAGTTATAAATAGAATTTTCTTATTTTTTGTTTTTGATTGTTGTTAGTGTATAGAAACACAACTGATTTTTATATACCGATTGGGATTGTAAATTGTAGTATTTTATATGATTGTAAATTGATCCTAAATTATTCAACTTTACTGAATGTAGTCTAACAACTTTTTGTGAAGTTATATGGAAAATTTTATTTTTAAAATTTGTTTCTCCTGCAATAGGTCATCCAGCAGACCCAATATGTGGCTACTAATAGACTTCCCACAGTGCTGCTTTATTCCATGTGAACTCCTACAAGGGCAGTGAGCTTCACAACTTCCCTTGAACTTGATCTGGGTAAGTCTTGGCCTCTATAAGAAAGTTTCATGCTTGTCTGATCTGATTTTCTTTTGTGGTATTGACATGGTTGTTTTGAAAAACAGTTTACTTTCCAGTACTTTAAAATGTACAGAAAATTCCTAGTAATGGTAAAAAGTACTAATTTGCCACATCATCTAAAATACTCTATGTGTTTTATCCAAAATGGGTGCATTCTCCTGCAGAACCAGCACATAACCTCCGAAATGAGGAAATCATATGGTTTCTATATTATAATGTAATCTACAGCCCCGCTTCCACTTTCAGCAATTGTCCAGTTGTATGAAAATTTCTTTTTTTCACATCCCCACCTTTTTTTTTTCCTTTTTCTTATAGTGTTACTGAGATTTTCAGTTATTTGGACAAACTTGATGGATTTAAAGCAGACATAGTGAATGTGGGATCTGGTGGATTTTTTTCATTAAAGATGGTTTTATTCATGTTGTAACATGTATCAATGCTACATTTTTTTCCCATAGTAATTAAAAATAAATAACATACCATTTACCATTTACATATTTGTAAGTATACAGTATTGTAGTATGAACTACCTTTACTTGTTTTGCAAACCAGTTTAATAATGTCTACCTTGTGTGTGCTTTGGAGAAACTCTACTGAGTCAGTGACTAAAATGGCCCAAGATAGATAGATACCATCTTCATCTTAGATACCATCTTCATTTAAAAACAAAACAGGGACTTCCTGGTGGTCCAGTGGCTAAGACTTTGCACTCCCAAAGAAGGAGGCTTAAGTTCAATCCCTGACTAGGGAACTACATCTGCCATGCCACAACTAAGAGTTTGCATGCTGTAGCTAAATGTCTGGCTTGCTTCAAGGAAGGTCAACCTGGGGCAGCCAAATTAAAAAAAAAACAAATAAATATTAAAAAAATATAAACAGAGTAAAGGGAGGGTATGGTTGTGCAGATTTACGTCTTAGCTTTCCCTATTGATAAAAAAAGAGTTTTACAAGACNCAAGGGCAGTGAGCTTCACAACTTCCCTTGAACTTGATCTGGGTAAGTCTTGGCCTCTATAAGAAAGTTTCATGCTTGTCTGATCTGATTTTCTTTTGTGGTATTGACATGGTTGTTTTGAAAAACAGTTTACTTTCCAGTACTTTAAAATGTACAGAAAATTCCTAGTAATGGTAAAAAGTACTAATTTGCCACATCATCTAAAATACTCTATGTGTTTTATCCAAAATGGGTGCATTCTCCTGCAGAACCAGCACATAACCTCCGAAATGAGGAAATCATATGGTTTCTATATTATAATGTAATCTACAGCCCCGCTTCCACTTTCAGCAATTGTCCAGTTGTATGAAAATTTCTTTTTTTCACATCCCCACCTTTTTTTTTTCCTTTTTCTTATAGTGTTACTGAGATTTTCAGTTATTTGGACAAACTTGATGGATTTAAAGCAGACATAGTGAATGTGGGATCTGGTGGATTTTTTTCATTAAAGATGGTTTTATTCATGTTGTAACATGTATCAATGCTACATTTTTTTCCCATAGTAATTAAAAATAAATAACATACCATTTACCATTTACATATTTGTAAGTATACAGTATTGTAGTATGAACTACCTTTACTTGTTTTGCAAACCAGTTTAATAATGTCTACCTTGTGTGTGCTTTGGAGAAACTCTACTGAGTCAGTGACTAAAATGGCCCAAGATAGATAGATACCATCTTCATCTTAGATACCATCTTCATTTAAAAACAAAACAGGAACTTCCTGGTGGTCCAGTGGCTAAGACTTTGCTCTCCCAAAGAAGGAGGCTTAAGTTCAATCCCTGACTAGGGAACTACATCTGCCATGCCACAACTAAGAGTTTGCATGCTGTAGCTAAATGTCTGGCTTGCTTCAAGGAAGGTCAACCTGGGGCAGCCAAATTAAAAAAAAAACAAATAAATATTAAAAAAATATAAACAGAGTAAAGGGAGGGTATGGTTGTGCAGATTTACGTCTTAGCTTTCCCTATTGATAAAAAAAGAGTTTTACAAGACCATCATCCATCTGTCTTGGTTTGTAGAGAGAATTCCTTTGAAATGAGATTTCTCTTGTCAATGTGATTCACGAAAGAGCCATCTTGACTTGGGTTTCAGAGATGATCATGTGTCCTCTTAGAAAAAAAGGTTAATTAGGTCCAAATATTCTCATGCAGAGAGAGGTATATTTTGGGGTAGCATTTGCTCCCTTTCACTTTGGATGTATCCAATTTGCTTACACAGTCATCTACTGAAGACATCATTTGAAAGTTTCTAGCTATTACAAGTAGAGCTGCTGTGTATAATTGTGTGATAGTTTTGTTTAGACCTTTTTTCAAAGCTGTTTTCTAAACACTAGATGTGTAGTGTTCAGTTCTCAGGTGAGCCTTGTTTAGCTGTGGAAAAATCCAGCGAAGTTGCTCTGTGGCATGTGGGATCTTCCTGGGTAAGGGATTGAACCTGAATCTCTTGCATTGTCAGATTCTTTATCACTGAGCCACCAGGGGCTTTAAAAAAATTTTTTTTCTAGTTCACTGGTATGCTTATTTACTATCTGTATGTTTTCTTTGGCCAGGTGCTCAGATTTATACATTTTTAATGAGGTAGGTTGTTCCAGATTTTTTGGTATAGTTGGAGTACAATCCTTTATCAGATATATATTTTGTAAACATATTTTTCTGTGGCTTGTGTTTAGGTTTTGTGAATAAGGTTTTTCACAGAGTTTAAATTTCTAATTTTTTAAAGTTCATGTTATAAATTTTATATTCTTTTTTGGATAGACTTTAGTTTTTGGTTTTTTTTTTTTTTTTGGTTAAAATTCATAAGCAAAACTGAGGTGCTGTAGATAAAGTTTTAAGCAAAGCCGAGGTAATGTAGATACAGTTTTGCATTTTGTGTATTGAGAAGTTTGAGTGAAGTTGGTGTAAGTTGTAAAATTATGTCTACATTCATTTGATTGCATATGGTTTCCAATTATTTGTATAATTGGTTTTGGAGACGTCATGGGAAGTCAGTTTCCCCAAGGGAAACTGGGTCCATGAAACATCAACTCTCTGACTCCTGGGAATCACTTTCTGCTTTTTCTGGCTTTTAGTTTAACTTGTTTGGATATCTCATACTAGTGGAAACACAGAACGTTTGTCCTTTTTGGTCTGGTTTGTTTCTCTTAACATAATGACCAAGAGGTTCATCCACATTGTAGTACTGTCAGAATTACTGACTTTTGGAAGGAAAGTTATGACCAACCTAGACCGCATATTAAAAAGCAGAGACATTACTTTGCCAACAAAGGTCCATCTAGTCAAGGCTATGGTTTTTCCAGTAGTCATGTATGGATGTGAGAGTTGGGCTGTGAAGATAGCTGAACGCCAAAGAATTGATGCTTTTGAACTGTGGTGTTGGAGAAGACTCTTGAGAGTTCCTTGGACTGCAAGGAGATCCAACCAGTCCATTCTAAAGGAGATCAGTCCTGGGTGTTTTTTGGAAAGAATGATGCTAAAGCTGAAACTTCAGTACTTTGGCCACCTCATGCGAAGAGTTGACTGACTGGAAAAGACTCTGATGCTGGGAGGGATTGGGGGCAGGAGGAGAAGGGGCCGACAGAGGATGAGATGGCTGGATGGCATCACCGACTTGATAGATGTGAGTTTGAGTGAACTCCGGGAGTTGGTGATGGGCAGGGAGGCCTGCTGCTGCTGCTAAGTCACTTCAGTCGTGTCCGACTCTGTTTGACCCCATAGACGGCATAGGCCTCCCCATCCCTGGGATTCTCTAGGCAAGAACACTGGAGGCCTGGTGTGCTGCAATTCATGGGTTGCAAAGAGTTGGACACGACTGAGCGACTGAACTGAAAGGCCTAATCATATTCCATTGTGTGTATACCACAGTTTGTTTATGAAATTGTATGTTCATGGACACTCGGATTGCTTCTGTTTGTTGGCCAGTGTGAATAATGCTGTTGTGAATATGAGTGTAGAAATATGCATTTTTTCAGCCCCTTTCCCCAAAGCTTTTGGGTACATAACATGAATTAGAATTGAAATATCATATATTAATTCCACGTGTTAGTTTT
>SJYW01012022.1:253922-266670 GCA_006410735.1 Raphicerus campestris | reverse complement strand
AGCACAGACTTGGACACGGCTGAAGCAACGCAGCAGCAGCAGCAGCAGCAGTCTCAGAATGGGATAAGCAGGCTTTATATAGTAGAGTTGTAGGGTTTTTTTTAATGGGTGCAGGTGCAGAAGTGGATATGAGGCATGTGTCTGCAATGATGAAGCCAAATCTCTAGCTAGTTAGTGGATAAATGTTGAGGGTTTACCAACATATCTTGTGGAAATTAATTTTCAATGTCTTTTAATTGATATTTCTCCTCAAAAAGAATGACTGAATGTAACATTTGAGATGTATTCTAGATTATGACTTAACTGTTTGGTTAATGGAATTTCAAAACTCTAAATGTACTTAGAAATATACATGCTTAGTCACTCAGTTTTGTTCAACTCTTTGGTACCTGATGGACTGTAGCCTGCTCATTAGGTTCTCCCAGCAAGAATACTGGAGTGGGTAGCTGCTCCCTTCTTCAGGGGATCTTCCTAGTCCAGAGATAGAATCCAGATCTCCTGCATTATAGGCAGATTCTTTACCATCTGCACTCCCAGGGAAGCCCCACTTAGAACTATAACAGCATCTATATACTGTTTTTAGTGCTAAAATGAGTAAATAAATACACATGTTCTTTGTGTCTTGTAACATTATGATATAGGCTAATTCCGGTACTCTTACCTGGAAAATCCCATGGATGGAGGAGCCTGGTAGGCTGCAGTCCGTGGGGTCGCTGAGAATCAGACATGACTGAGCAACTTCACTTTCAATTTTCACTTTCCACTTTCATGCATTGGAGAAGGAAATGGCAACCCACTCCAGTGTTCTTGCCTTGAGAATCCCAGGGACGGGGGAGCCTGGTGTGCTGCCCTCTATGGGGGTCTCACAGAGTCTGACTAGACTGAAGTGACTTAGCAGCAGCAGCAATACCAAAGAAGCTGATAGATTGAAAAATTGTTGCTAACTGTTATGATGGTGGGCCAGTTGAATCGCTAGATACGCAACATTGATACAATGTCAGATGTACTATCCTAGCACAATTATAATGTAAACTTATCATTATATGTATTCACTGTTGAGAGATAAAAATATAAGTAAGAACAAATCACATGCCAGTTTAGTAAGACAGTGCCATTGTAGGTCACCAGAAACTGCCTTAATTGTAGACTCTCCTCTATCATCTTTCACTTATTTCTCACTGTTGGCCCAGGCCTGTTCATACTTTGAGACTAACTCAGATTCCACTAATTAAATAGTACAGAGAGTTCTCATCTCACAGAATATTGTGCTCCATTTTTTTCTTCTCATACTTAGGAATATTGACATAGATACATTTATTTCTCTCTAATTTCTAGTTTTTCAGTTAAATTCATTCATTGTGTGCCCCTGGATTTCTTATCCCACTTTGATTTGTCATACCTTATTTTCAGTGACAGAGCCTGATGAAAAGTTGTCATCTATTTAGCTATATTGAATTTACTCTAGATTTTTGTGTTTATTATTCTACAAAGTTCTCTTAAAGATTTAGGTCCTGTAAGTACTAATCATTGTGCTCACAAGTAATGAATCACTTATCTTACAACAGTGAACCTTAAAATGTCTTTCCCCTATTTGTATGAAGAATTAGATTGAGAAAGATTATTGATTTAGGTCACACTGCTAGTAAGGGACTGAATCAGGATCCAAATTCAGGTCTTATTTCTATTAACTACACCTTTTAAAAAGTATTATTTGCAAAGAAGTACCATTCTTTCTTGTTGCTTCTCTTGTCTCTTTCTCCTGCAGATATATTTTTCTAGCACCCTAACCATGGACAAACTCAAACATGGTCTTCTCTGTCAGGTCTGAAGTTAGGCATGAGCAACCAGGGGATGGGCTGGCTGAAAGGGATGCATACTGATCTCTAAATTCCATCCCAGACGCACCAAGGAGAGCTCACAGATATGCTACAAAATAACCTCTGATACTTTTCAACTGCTGCATATGTACCCTAGGCACACAATGGATACAAAATAAGCACAGCTGCTGCTGCTGCTAAATCGCTTCAGTCCTGTCTGACTCTTGGCGACCCCATGGACTGCAGCCTACCAGGCTCCTCCGTCCATAGGGGCTTCTCTAAATAATCTTAGGCAGTTAGGAGCCCAGTAAGGGCTCCTGAGTATTCTACATCTAATTCAGTTCAGTTCAGTTCAGCTCAGTCGCTCAGTCATGTCTGACTCTTTGCGACCCCATGAATAGCAGCATGCTAGGCCTCCCTGTTCATCACCATCTTCCGGAGTTCACTCAGACTCACGTCCATCGAATCAGTGATGCCATCCAGCCATCTCATCCTCTGTCGTCCCCTTCTCCTCCTGCTTTCAATGCCTCCCAGCAAGAGAGTCTTTTCCAATGAGTCAACTCTTCGCATGAGGTGGCCAAAGTACTGGAGATTCTGCTTTAGCATCATTCCTTCCAAAGAAATCCCAGGGCTGATCTCTTTCAGAATGGACTGGTTGGATCTCCTTGCAGTCCGAGGGACTCTCAAGAGTTTTCTCCAACATCACAGTTCAAAAGCATCAATTCTTCAGCACTCAGCTGTCTTCACAGTCCAAGTCTCACATCCATACATGACCACTGGGAAAACCATAGTCTTGACTAGACAGACCTTTGTTGGCAAAGTAATGTCTCTGCTTTTGAATATACTATCTAGGTTGGTCGTAACTTTTCTTCCAAGGAGCAAGTGTCTTTTAATTCCATGGCTGCCATCACTATCTGCAGTGATTTTGGAGCCCCCCAAAATAAAGTCTGACTACATCTAATTATAACAGACTAAATTGTGGGAGGAGAAGGCGATGGCATCCCACTCCAGTACTCTTGCCTGGAAAATCCCTTGGATGGAGGCACCTGGTAGGCTGCAGTCCATGGGGTCTCGAAGAGTCCGACACGACTGAGCGACTTCACTTTCACTTTCATGCATTGGAGAAGGAAATGACAACCTTCTCCAGTGTTCTTGTGCCTGGAGAATCCCAGGGACGGGGGTGCCTGGTGGATTGCCATCTATGGGGTCGCACAGAGTCGGACACAACTGAAGCAACTTAGCAGTAGCAGTAGCAGCAAATTATGGGAGGATACAAACAACACAGCCTGCTGTTATATAATTTGCAATTGTCAACCAGCCTTGAGAATGTGCCCATTTGCATTCCCTTTCATTGATTGATGGTGGGTATAAGCCCTACTTGCAGAGGGCATAACTAAAAGGAGGAGACTGGAAGTCTTAAAGGGGGAAGCCAAGAGGGCTCAAGAGGAAGGATGAGGAGGACTCCTTTGGGAGTCCTACTCCCATGTCCCGAGAGTGTGTGTTTAATAAAAAATCTGTCTGCTTGAGCTGACCTAAGCTGTAACTTACCTGTTGTTCTACACCCTTTAGTTTATCACTCCAAATTTTTGTTGGGATGAGTCAAGAACTGAGGAAAAGAAGCAGACTGACCTGATATTCTATTTTATTACTACAATGGATTATTCTTGGAAAAAATCCCACATCCTAGAATGAGAGTTTCACTATAGATTCATGGCTGCTAACCTCATTCAAGCACTTAACAAAAATCACTCATTCACTCTGTACAACTCGTATTCTATCTTTTCCTCTTTTTTCAAATCTACTATCCTTCCACTCTTTACTGATGGCTTTAACCCATGTCATTAAGAAAATAAAAGCAATGAGACACAATTATTGTCATCTTTAGTTAAATACAAATTTTAATATATTTGTCCTGAATCCATTTTCTACCTCCGTGAAGATTCAATAGTTTTACATTTAGTTGAAGGACAATCTCTCCACAAAAACTGTAGATCAAATTTATATAATTTGTATTCCAATTATTTAACCTATATTATGTGTATACCCTTCTCCCTGGTCCATTCACTTCATGGCAAATAGAGGGGGAAAAGTGGGAAACAATGACAGACTTTATTTTCTTGGGCTCCAAAATCACTGTAGATGGTGACTGCAACCATGAAATTAAAAGACACTTGCTCCTTGGAAAAAATACTATAACAAACCCAAATAGCATATTAAAAAACAGAGACATTACTTTGCCAATAAAGGTCTGTACAGTCAAAACTATGGTTTTTCCAGTAGTCATGTATGGATGTGAGAGACCATAAGGAAGGCTGAAAGCCTATTTGTTAACTTGTTATGCATGAACATATGATTTGGGGATGTTATGGTTTGCCCTGTCTCATGAGAGTAAATTGTATTCATCTCTTTCCAAACATGTTTTCAATGCTTTCATGTTGATTTTCTTGTTGACTGTTGTCATGATATATGATCTCATAATAATCACCATCTTAAAGGTTCTAGCTCCATATATAGTTACAGTGGGAATTAAGGCTTTAACAAGTCTTTAATGGTTCCAAAAATTTTTGGAATTGTTTGTTCTATTTCTGTGAAAAATGCCACTAAAATGTTGATAGGAACTGCATTGAATCTGTAGATTACCTTGGATGTTATGTATTACATTTTAATGGTTTAATTTCTGTATTCCATGATCATGGACTATCTTTCTCTTTAGTTATATCTTCTTCATCATTGTCTTCTAGTTTCTTTACACAGACCTTTACTTAGTTGGCTAAATTTATTTATAGATATTTCATTCTTTTTGATGCAATTTTAAATAGGATTATTTCATTTTTCTTATATCTTATAGAAATTAGTATGGAAATTCAACAGATTTTTAAATATTGATTTTTGTATCCTACACCTTTACTGAATTTGTGTGGTAGTTCTGACAGTTTTCTTGGTGAAGTCTTTAGGGCTTTGTATACATAATATCATATCATCTGCAAACAATGATAGTTTTGCTTCTTTACTAATTAGGTTGCCTTTTATTTATTTTTCATGCCTAATTTATCTGGCTAGGACTTCCAATACCAAGTTAAATAAAGATGGTTAGAATAGGAAGCATTGTTCCTGATCAGTGATGAAAAACTTTCAACTTTTACCCTTGATTATGATATTAGCTGTGGCTGCTGCTGATGCTAATTCACTTCAGTCATGTCCGACTCTGTGTGACCCCATAGACGTCAGCCCACCAGGCTCCGCCATCCCTGGGATTCTCCAGGCAAGAACACTGGAGTGGGTTGCCATTTCCTTCTCCAATGCATGAAAGTGAAAAGTGAAAGTGAAGTCGCTCAGTCACGTCTGACTCTTAGCGACCCATGGACTGCAGCCCACCAGGCTTCTCCGTCCATAGGATTTTCCAGGCAAGAGTACTGGGGTGGGATGCCATTGCCTGGCTTGTCCTTTATTATGGCTTTTATTAAGTTAAGATACGTTCCCCCTATACCCACTGTTAGACTTCCCTGATAGCTCAGCTGGCAAAGAATCTGCCTACAATGTGGGAGACCTGGGTTCAATCCCTGGGTTGGGAAGATCCCCTGGAGAAGGCAAAGGCTACCCACTCCAGTATTCTGGCCTGGAAAATTCCATGGACAGTCCATGGGGTCACAAACAGTGGGACATGACTAAGTGAATTTCACTTTCACTTTCGTATCCACTGTTGAGAATTTTTCATGACTGGATATTGAGATTTCTTAAATGATTTTTCTATATATATTAACAAATAATTATAATTTTTATTCTTCATTTGGTTAATGTGGTATATCTTATTGTTTGATGTGTGGATCTGCAAACATCTTTGTATTTCTGGATTTAAATATTATGTTTGATTGTTTTAATGTATTTTTGAAATAAGCTTTCTAATATTTTGTTGTGAGGAAGTTTGCATCTAAATTCATCAGATTATTGATATATAATTTTATTTTCTTGAAATGTCTGTCCTTGGCTCATGTCAGGGTAATGCTGATCTCATAAATGACTTTTTATGAAAAAAAAAAAGTATTCCTTTTTCTTCATTTTTTGGGGGAAGAATTTGAGAAAGATTCATATTAATTCTTCTTTATACGTTTGGTAGAATTCACTAGTGAAGCCATCTGGTATTAGCATTTTTCTTTTGTTGGGATTTTAAAATATATATTTATTTGGTTGTGCTGGTATCTTCATTGCTGCATGTGGGTTTTTCTTGCTGCACACCAGCTTTCTCTAGTTGTGGTGTACTGGGGCTACTCTTTGTGGTAGTTCACTGGCTTCTCATTGCAGTGACTTTTCTTTCTGTGAAGCGTGTGCTCTAGAGCACTCGAGTTTCAGGAGTTGCGTTACATGGGCTCAGTAGTTGTGGCTTGCAGACTATAGAGTATGTACTCAGTAGTTGTTCCAAGACATGTGGGATCTTCCCAGAGCAGACATCAAACCTGTGTCCTCTACATTGGCAAGCAGATTCTTAACCAGTGGACCACCAGAGTAGCCCTGTTGTGATTTTTTTGATGGCTGATTTAATAACACTATTAGTAATTTATTTGTTCTAATTGTCTAGTTCTTCATGATATTCTTGAATTAATAAATTTCTTCTAGATGGTCCAATCTGTTGATGTATAATTGTTCATAGTAGTATCTTATGATCCTTTGCATTTTTGTGATGTCAATATTTATGTCTCCTTTTTAATTTATGATTTTGTGTTCTCAGCTTTATTATTTGTTGTGAGTTTAGCTAAAATTTTTTCAATTTTATCTTTTCAAAAGCTAGTTCTTAGTTTTATTTATCTTTTAAAATGTTTTTAGTCATAATTTTATTAATTTCTTCTATATATTTATTTTTTTCCTTCTACTAATTCTGGTCTTTGTTTGCTTTTCTTTTTTTGTTACTTATTACTCACAAGGAATCAGATATGACTGAGTGACTAACATTTTTGCTTTTCTATTTTTGTTACTTGAGATGTAGAGTTAGATTGTTTATTTGAGACTTTTCTTTTTTCTTTATGTAGGCATTTATTGCTATGAACTTTCATATTAGGACAGCTTTGCTATATCCCATAAGTTTTGACAGTTGTATTTTATTTTCACTTGTTGCAGAGTATTTTTTGACTTGACTTTTGAATTGTTCTTTAGCCTGTTTGTTGTTCAGTAGCATGTTGCTTAAAAGCCACATATTTGTGAATTTTCCTGTTTTCTTTTTAAAAATAATTTGTGGTATCAGAGAAGACTCTTGATAGTTCCTTGGACAGCAAGGAGATTGAACCAATAAATCTTAAAGAAAATCAGCCCTAAATATTCATTGGAAGTTCTGATGCTGAAGCTGAAGCTCCAATACTTTGGCCATCTGATGCGAAGAGTTGACTCATTGGAAAAAACTCTGATGCTGGGAAAGGTTGAGGGCAGGATGAGAAGTGGGCAACAGAGGATGAAATGGTTGGATGGCATCAACTCAATGGACATGAGTTTGAGCAAGCTCTGGCAGTTGGTGATGGACAGGGAAGCCTGGTGTGCTACAGTCCATAGGTTCACAGGGAGTCAAACACAACAGAGCAACAATAATAACAACCAACGATTGAAAAGGATGTTTAACATATTTGATATGACCAAATTTAAGACCTGTTTAGTGACTTATCCCAGAGAATGTTTTATGTGCTCTTTTAGAATGTGAATTTTGCTGCATTTGGTTAGAATATTCAGTATATGTCTGCTAAGTAAATTTAGTCTAATGTTTTATTTAAGGCTGACGTTCCCCTATTGATTATCTGGATGTTCGATCCATTGATGAAAATAGGGTATTAAATTTTTCTACTATAATTATGTTGCTATATATTTTTTAGGTCTGTTAATATTTGCTTTATGTATTTAGATGCTCTTAAATGGGTACATAAACATTTACAAATGATATATATTGCTTTGATGGGTTGACCCCTTAATCATGATATAATATCCTTATTTTTCTCTTATTAGAGTTTTTGTTTTAAATCCAGTTTTGTCTGATAGAGGTTCAGCAAGGCCCACATCCTTTCAGTTTCATTTGTATAAAATATCACTTTTCATATTTTCATTTTCAGTCTGTGTCTTTATATCTGAAATGAGTTTCTTGTAGGCAGCACATAGTTGGGTCATGTTTCTTTGTTTTAAATAATTCACTTTGTCACTGTATGTTTTTGGCTGGAGAATTTATTCCATGTATATTTAAAGTAGTTATTGGTTGTTGTGTATTTATTGCCATTTTGTAATTTGTTTTCTGACTGTTTTATGGTTCCTTTTTCCTTCTTCCTTTTTTGTTTTCCTTTGTGATTTCATGCTTTCCCTAGTAGTATGCTTAGATTCCTTTTCCTTTTTAAAAAAACCTACAAAAGGTTTTTATTATCCATTACTATGAAGCTTACATCAGTTCAGTTCAGTCGCTCAGTCGTGTCTGACTCTTTGCCACCCCATAAATTGCAGCATGCCAGGTTTCCTTGTCCATCACCAACTCCTGGAGTTCACTCAGACTCACGTCCATTGAGTCAGTGATGCCATCCAGCCATCTCATCCTCTGTCGTCCCCTTCTCCTCCTACTTCCAATCCCTCCCAACATCAGAGTCTTTTCCAATGAGTCAACTCTTTGCATGATGTGGCCAAAGTACTGGAGTTTCAGCTTTAGCATCATTCCTTCCAAAGAAATCCCAGGGCTGATTTCCAGAGGCTCACATACAGCAACTTATATTCAAAACAGTCTTTTAAATTTGATAACTTCAGTTTGAATGCATTGTAAGTTCTTTATTTTTATTTCAATCCTGATTTTGTGGTTTTGATTGTACATGTTAGGTAAAGATGGCCAGGACCCTGAAAGAGTATTTTACAGGCTTTACTGAGGAAGTGCTCCAGGGCGGGGTTCCCAGATCTGAAGGAGGCAGGTCTAGGAAGTCCGGGCGCTGGACCGCACTAAAAGTTTGTTTATATATGCATGCTGCGGGGGATGGCCAGGTTAGCGGAAGGGGTTTGGATAGGGTGCCGGTTCGCGGCGGCACGAGCTGATAGGTCTTTCTGTGCGGCTGGGGCGGGGCAGCTTTAGCGTCGAGAATCTATGCAGCTGGAGTGGGACGGCTTTGGCGGCAAAGTGTGCTGTCATTGGTCCCCGGGATCCGGAAGCCTCCCTCCGTTAGGGATTCCCCCTGCCGGCGGGAGAGAGGAGGGGCGGCTCGTCATGGCAACCGGCGAAGTGTGTTGTCATTGGGTACCTTCTTGCCGGCAGGAGGGAGAGGAGGGGTGGCCCATCATGGCCCCCGGGGTCCAATCTTATAGTACACATTAAATGTTTTTATCTTGTGACTCCCTTAACTATTGTTTTTGTACCTACTTTTACTAATTTTTTAAATATTAGCTTTGTAAGTGATTATCACCACTTTTACATTAGATTTTTCTAAATATTACATATTCACCTTTAACAGTAAAATTTTTTTTCATATGTTTTTCTATTACAAATTAACATCCTTTCATTTCAAGTTTAAAAAGTCCCCTTAACATTTCTTTTAATTGTAGTCTAGTAGTAATGAATCCTTTAGATTTCGCTTATCTGGAAAATCTTTATCCTTATTTCAATTCTGAATAACATCTTTTCTGGGTAAAATATTCTTGCTTGTAATTTTCTTTCATCACTTTGAATATAAATGACTCTCCCTTATAGCTGCAAAATAACTGCTAAGTAATCTACTGATAGTCATATGGGGAGTTGTGTGTGTGTGTTTAATATGTTTTTTTTTCTCTTGCTGCTTTAAATATTCCTTTCATGTCTTTCACTTTATAACATTTTAGTAAAAATGTGTCTTAATGTGAATTTCTTTGTGTTCTTCTTGTTTGGGTGTCCATAAGAACCTGGAACAGGATTTCAGTTTTCACTTTTCTTAAGGCCAAAGTGATAGAAAAATAAAATAGGCCTCTTTCAGAAAAGGATTGGGGTATGTTTCCATCTGCTGTTTGTGCTGTTCCCTGTGGGTTGTTGTCAGCCAAGATCTATTTCTGCATTTTTATAATTCCATGGGACCTAGGGATAAAAGCCCCACTGGCCACCAGAGCCAATTATATAAAGGCCATTTCTTAGGATGCAACCCCATAATCTACATCAGGGGGGCATAAGATATAAAGCCTGATTAGAGAAGCTTTTAGCCGTTACATAAAAATGCAATTATTTTGCTACTTTCTCTTCTTCTTCTTCTAGGTCTTCTATAATGCAAATTTTGATCTGCTTACTGTTGTCCCCTAAGTTCTTTAAAGGATCTTCCCTTTTTATTTATTTATTTTGCTATTGTTTGGGGTTTTCACTGCCCTGTCTTTGATTTCACAGAAATTCTCTACTTAATCTTCTGTTGAATATATCTAGTGTACATTTCAGTTCATTTTTTGTATTGTTGAGCTATATGATTTCCTTTTTGTAAATTTCTTATGTTTCTTTTACTTTGCTGATGTTTATATCTTCTTCCAAGATTGTCAGTCATTTTTATGACCATTAATTTTGACTATCAGGTAAATCCCTTATTTTCATTTCACAGAGGAATTTTTCTGAGATTTTATCCTTGTTTGGGGGAAATAGATTCCTCTTTTTCTTATTTTCTTTGATTATTTGTTGGATACATATGTTAATGTAATACAGTCACTTCTCAGTCTTTAGAGATGATATAATGTGTGAGATGAACCCACTCTTAGCTTTTTTCCCAATATTTTGTTATTGTCAAAGCAGATTCTTTTATTTTTAGTGGCTTCCAGTTTTTGAGGGTGTGCCAAGACCTCTCAGTGTACAAAAGGGGAGAATCTCAGTCAACATCTAGATTCAGGCTGATTGGATGACAGCATCCAATCAGCCAGCAATTCTTAAAATATGTAAATATATACAGTACTGTGGAGCCATAAGGCTAGATCCCACAGCCTCCTAGAATCAGATGCTATAGGCTTGTTCCCTGGAAAATATCTGCAGTGCTTGGTATGCCAAAAAATTGCTCAAATTTTTTCCCTGGGAGATACCAGCATCCTGGAATGAGTCAGAGGGAGACCACAAAATTGGTGTTTACCAGCCTGCATCCTTGGAAAACCCTCAGTAGACCTCTAGATGTCTGCCAAACCAGATAACTTTTCTTAAGGCCAAAGTGATAGAAAAATAAAATGGGCCTCTTTCAGAAAAGGATTGGGGTATGTTTCCATCTGCTGTTTGTGCTGTTCCCTGTGGGTTGTTGTCAGCCAAGATCTATTTCTGCATTTTTATAATTCCATGGGACCTAGGGATAAAAGCCCCACTGGCCACCAGAGCCAATTATATAAAGGCCATTTCTTAGGATGCAACCCCATAATCTACATCAGGGGNCCAAGATCTATTTCTGCATTTTTATAATTCCATGGGACCTAGGGATAAAAGCCCCACTGGCCACCAGAGCCAATTATATAAAGGCCATTTCTTAGGATGCAACCCCATAATCTACATCAGGGCATAAGATATAAAAACCTGGGCACTAGGTATATGCACATACTTCCCTCTTGGAGATAGTGGAACTCTGATTGCAGTCGAGGAGTAATGTTAATATTATGCTTGAGATATAAGGTCTCTAGATAGGGTTATAGTGGATAGTTGGTTGTGTGCTTCAATAAAAGCCTTCCCCTCAGACTGCAGATATGGAAATAAGTTAATAAACCTCTTTCAGAGAAAGAGTGCATTACCTCTTTTTGTGCCTTGGGGGTGGTAGCCAACCAAGAGCTCTCTCTCTCTGTCATAGTTTCTTGGGCTACACGACCACAGGACCCATTGATCACCAGAGCCAGATAATCTAGAGGTAACCACAGGCAGTGGTAAAAAGAAAAATGAGATATTCATTGAAGCTGCCTCCTTTTGGGGAGATACTAGTGAGCTGAAATGAGATAGAAGGAGGTTGCTAAAATGACACTGACCATCTTCCATTCCCTGAGAGCAGCTCAGTAGATATCTAGTGAAGCCTGTCCTTCAGACTGAAGCTCCAGGAAAAGGAAATAGGCCTGATTCACAGACTAGGAGTATGTTTCAGTCTATTGTCTGTACAATACCCTAAGGATGATATTTGGTCAAGAACTGTCTCAAAATGTTACAGTTTGGTAAGGATAGAGGATCACAATCACTTTTGGCCAACAGGGCCAGGCCAAACAAGGGACATCCTTTAGGTGTCAGTTATAAAAAAAAAAACAAAAAACTTGCACCAGATTCCTCTAAAAGTTCTCTTCTAGGAGATATTAGTGCTTTGGAGATCAGCACAGGGGAAGTACAAAGATGGTGCCTCTGAGAGNGAAGAAGAAGAAGGTGAGAAGAAGAAGAAGAAGAAGGTGAGAAGAAGAAGAAAAGAAGAAGGTGAGAAGAAGAAGAAAAGAAGAAGGTGAGAAGAAGAAGAAGAAGCAGAAGAAGTTGAGAAGAAGGTGAGAAGAAGATGAAGAAGGTGAAAACATAAAGAATAAGAAGAAAAAGAAGAAGAAGGTGAGAAAAAGGTGAGAAGAAGAAGAAGGTGAGAAGCAGAAGAAGAAGAAGGTGAGAAGAAGAAGAAGAAGGTGAGAAGAAGAAAAAGAAGCAAAGAAGAAGAAGAAGGTGAGCAGAAGAAGAAGAAGGTGAGAAGAAGAACATAAGAAGGAGAGAAGAAGAAGAATAAGAAGTTGAGAAGAAGGTGAGGAGAAGAAGAGGAAGAAGCTGAAGGTGAGAAGAAGAAGAAGAAGAAGATGAGAAGAAGAAAAAGAAGAAGAAGGTGAGAAGAAGAAGAAGAAGAACGTGAGAAGAAGAAGAGAGAGAAGTTGAGAAAAAAAAAGAATAAGAAGGTGAGAAGAAGAAGAAGGTGAAAAGAACTAGAAGGTGAGAAGAAGAAGTAGAGTGTGAGAAGAAGAAGAAGAAAAAGAAGAAGAAGAAGAAGAAGAAGAAGAAGAAGGTAAGAAGA
>SJYW01012022.1:217400-231665 GCA_006410735.1 Raphicerus campestris | reverse complement strand
ACCACCCTTATGGCAGAAAGTGAAGAGGAGCTAAAAAGCCTCTTGATGAAAGTGAAAGAGGAGAGTGAAAAAGTTGGCTTAAAGCTCAACATTCAGAAAACGAAGATCATGGCATCCGGTCCCATCACTTCATGGGAAATAGATGGGGAAACAGTGGAAACAGTGTCAGAGTTAATTTTTTTGAGCTGCAAAATCACTGCAGATGGTGATTGCAGCCATGAAATTCAAATATGCTTACTCCTTGGAAGGAAAGTTATGAACAATCTAGATAGCATATTCAAAAGCAGAGACTTTGTTGGACTTTGCCAACAAAGGTCCGTGTAGTCAAGGCTATGGTTTTTCCAGTGGTCATGTATGGATGTGAGAGTTGGACTGTGAAGAAGGCTGAGCGCCAAAGAATTGATGCTTTTGAACTGTGGTGTTGGAGAAGACTCTTGAGAGTCCCTTGGACTGCAAGGAGATCCAACCAGTCCATTCTGAAGGAGATCAGCCCTGGGATTTCTTTGGAGGGAATGATGCTGAAGCTGAAACTCCAGTACTTTGGCCACCTCATGCAAAGAGATGAGTTATTTGAAAAGACTCTGATGCTGGGCAGGATTGGGGGCAGGAGGAGAAGGCGACGACAGAGGATGAGATGGCTTGATGGCATCACCAACTCGATGGACATGAGTCTGAGTGAACTCCGGGAGATGGTGATGGACAGGGAGGCCTGACATGCTATGATTCATGGGGTCGCAGAGTCGGACGTGACTGAGCAACTGAACTGAACTGATCTTACTTATGGAATATTTGACCTATCAATATAAATAAGAACTCTACTATACCCAATTTCTGTTTTTCTTAAGGCTGTCAGAATTAGTGCTCTGAAAGATGTGTCCTTATAATAATGTGCAATATTAAAAATGAAAACAAAGTATCAGCAAACTTTGAAGCCCCAAATTTAGTATATACAAGACTCCTATGGGCTTCCCTGGTGGCTGGGATGGTAAAGAATCTGCCTGCAATCCAGGAGACTTAGTTTTATCTCTGGATTGGGAAGATCCCCTGAAGAAGGGAATGGTTACCCACTTCACTATTCTTGCCTGGAGAATTCCATGGACAGAGGAGCCTGATGAGCTGTAGTCCATGGGGTCAAAAAGAGTCAGACATGACTGAATGACTAACACACAGGACTCCTACATAAATTAATTCCAACTATTTTAACCTGTTTCTGCTAGGATGTAACACTGCTTAGGTTATAATTTCCTAAATTCTATGTACTTTCAAAAACCTGAAAAACATTACTATCCATTTATTTCCTTTTATTTGCAATCCTTAAAATCCCAGCTCAAATATCTCATACCTAGGGAAGTCTCAGAGTACTGTAAATGTACTTGCTACATTCCACCTTGGTTATCTGTCAATAGTTTTCTCATTGTTATTTCTGATGTATGTTTTTGTCTATTTAAAATGAACAATAAAGTCAATGACAATGAAATAAATAATATCAACTTATTTCTTCTCTTTTAAAATATTAAACTTGCCTCATAGTTGATAGTTGTGAGTTTATTTTGAGCTAGAAAATGTTATATTTATGACAACTTGCTCTATTTTTTCTCTCTTACAAGTGAAATAATTGGCATGAATAGATCACTTAGAAAGCTGAATTACTAAAAACCAATGTCACATTGGCCGTATTACATACATATAAATATAATATTATAGAGATATGATCATTCTGAGACATCTGTACTATTTGCTAATCAGTATCTTCAAAAGCCCAACTAACTAACTCAAAAGCCTAACTCAACTGCTTGATAATCTTTCAACTTCTTTCTCTAAATTCAACTGAGAAATATCTATTTGATTCTCTGTGCTATTAAAAAAATTTTTTTTCATAAAAGATATTTGAAAATACATGTAGTCTTATATTTCTTAATTCTATTATTGGTATATATGAAGCTTGACTTGTATATATGCAGACAAGTGACTACATGCACTTGTCTGTGCATGTAGGTTTCAGGGTTTTTATTTAGATTGCTTTGTTTTACAGTAACTGTTAAAACGTGTTACTATGAGAAAAACAGAGAAAAGGAAAAGAAAAATATAAGCAGGGTAAAAATAAATTCTTGCTCTTCCATAACAAGTAAAGCTGAAATAAAGTAATACTGAGCCTTCAGGACAGCACTATATTCATATCTGAGAGGAGGAAAGAAGGCAAGTAGGACTTGAATAAAATAATAAAATGTATGTCTTACACTTGACATAAAATATTTAAGTACCCATATTTTTGTGAGAGGATCTGAGAAATATCCCCTTCTCTGAGTCATGTGAAGTCAAGTGGGCCTTAAGAAGTATCACTACAAACAGAGCTAGTGGAGGTGATGGAATTCCAGTTGAGGTATTTCAAATCCTAAAAGATGATGCTGTGAAAGTGCTGCACTTTCACAATATGTCAGCAAATTTGGAAAACTCAGCAGTGGCCACAGGACTGGAAAAGGTCAGTTTTCATTCCAATCCCAAAGAAAGGCAATGCCAAAGAATGCTCAAATACCACACAATTGGACTCATTTCACACACTAGCAAAGTAATGCTCAAAGTTCTCCAAGTCAGGCTTCAACAGTACATGAATAGAGAACTTCATGATATTCAAGCTGGACTTAGAAAAGGATGAACCAGAGATCAAATTGCCAATATCTGTTGTATCGTAGAAAATGCAAGAGAATTTCAGAAAACCATCTACTTCTGCTTCTTTGACTACAGTAAAGCCTTTGACTCTGTGGATCACAACAAACTGTGGAAAATTCTTAAATGTGAATGGGATGGGAATACCAAACCACCTTACCTGCCTCCTAAGAAACCTGTATGCAGACCAAAAAGCAACAGTTAGAACCAGACATGGAACAATGGACTGGTGCAAAATTGAAAGGAGTAAGTTAAGGCTGAAAATTGTCATTTTCTTATTTAACTTTTATGCAGAATATACAAAAAATGCCAGGCTGGAAGAAGCACAAGCTGGAATCAAGATTGCCAGGAGAAATATCAATAACCTCAGATATGCAGATGACACCACCACCCTTATGGAAGAAAGTGAAGAGGAATTAAAGAGCCTCTTGATGAAGATGAAAAGGAGAGTGAAAAAATTGACTTAAAACTCAAAGTGAAAGTGAAAGTTGCTCAGTTGCTCAATATTCCCAACCCAGGATGGAGCACAGGTCTCCTGCATTGCAGGAAGATTCTTTACTGTCTGAACCACTAGGGAAGTCCAGCTTAAAATTCAGTGTTCAGAAAACCAAGATCATGGCATCCAGTCTCATCACTTCATGGCAAATAAATGGGAAAACAGTGACAGAGTTTATTTTCTTGGGCTCCTAAATTGTAGATGGTGACTGCAGCCATGAAATTAAATACGCTTGCTCCTTGGAAGAAAAGCTATGACAAACCTAGACAGCATATTAAAAAGCAGAGACATTAGTTTGCTGACAAGAAAAAGCTATGGATTTTGCAGTATTCATGTATGGATGTGAGTGAGAGTTGGACCATAAAGAAGTCTGAGTGTTGAAGAATTGATGTTTTTGAACTGTGGTGTTGGAGTAAACTCTTGAGTACCTTGGACTGCAAGGAGATCAAACCAGTCCCTCCTAAAGGAAATCAACCTTGACTATTCATTGGAAGGACTGATGTTCAAGCTAAAACTCCAATACTTTGGCCACCTGATGTGAAGAACTGACTTATTGGAAAAGACCCTGATGCTGGGAAAGATTGAAGTTACAAAAGGAGAACGGTAGGCTGGGGAGGAAGGGATAAATTGGGAGTTGAGTTTGACAAATACATACTGTGCTATGCTGTTTAGTCACTCAGTTGTGTCCTACTCTTTATGACCCCATGGACTTCAATCCACCAAGCTCCTCTGTCCATGGGGATTCTGTAGGCAAGAATACTGGATTGGGTTGCCATGCCCTCCCCTAGGGATGGATACATGCTACTGTTTTACCATGGATAACCAATAAGGACCTACTACATGGCATAGGGGACTCTGCTCAATATTCTGTAATAACCTAAATGGGAAAGGAATTTGACAAAAAATAGATGCATGTAAGTGTGAAACTGAATCCTTTTGCTGTGCGACTAAAACTAACACAATATTATAATTCTAGTATGTATGTAGGTGTGCTCATTCATGTCCTACTCTTTGTGACACCATGGACTGTAGCCTTCTAAACTCTGTCTGTGGGATTTCCCAGGCAAGAATGCTAGAGTGGGTTGCCATTTTCTACCCCAAATTCAGGTATAGTCCAATGTAAAATAAATATTAACAAAAGGAATTCTGTAGGAAAGTCAAACTATACTTAATATGTAAGCACATTTACATACACAACACTATTTTAAATGCTTTATTTGCATTATCTAATTTGACCCTCCTAGTAATCCTGTGAGGAAGCTATTGGTAACCTCATTTCACAGATGAGGGAACTGAAGGAAGATAGGTCAAATGATTCTTAGTAAAATAGTTGGTAAGTTGAAAGAGCCAGAATTTTAATTCAAGTAAACAGATAGAGGAATCAGTGTGTTTACACGATACATTATATTGATTTTCTTGAGAGAAAGCAAGGTTTGACCATTTTATTTTCAAGTGTGTAATCTAGACTGATATTCATTTATCCATAAAAGTGATATAATTGGAATTANCCCCAAAGACAGACGAGCATGGTGGGTAGCAGAGTCGGACATGACTGACTGACTAAGCACACAAACTGTTTTAGACATTGCTTGCATCAATTTATATCCGCCTCCCCCCCGCCCCCAACCCTGCCACAAGAGTACACAGAGTTTTCTTTTCTCCACTTCCTCACCAACATTTGCTATTCCTTGCATCTTTAATGATAGTTATTCTGAGCAGTCAAGCTGGAGATGGCAAGAGTAAACATCAACATCTTGGGAGTATGTGAACTAAAATGGACAGGAATGGGAAAATGTAATTCAGATGACCATTATATCTACTACTGTGGGCAAGAATCCTATAGAAGAAATGGAGCAGCCCTCATAATCAACAAAAGAGTGCAAAATGCAGTACTTGGGTGCGAGCTCAAAAACAACAGAATGATCGCAATTTGTTTCCAAGGCAAACAATTGAACATCACAGTAATTCAACTCTGTGCCCCAACCAATGATTCCAAAAAAGTTGATGTTACCAGTTCTATGAAGACTTATAAGACCTTCTAGAACCAAAGCCAAAAAAGAAATGTAATTTTCATCATAGGTGATTGGAATGCAAAAGTAGGAATTCAAGATCTAACTGGAGCAACAGGCAAGATTGGCCTTGAAGTTCAACATCAAGTAGGGCAAAGTCTAACAAAGTTTTGCCAAGGGAACATACGTTTCCAGCTTTCCCTTTTCCTAACCCTTTTCTAATGACACAAGAGATGACTCAACACATGGACATCTTCAATGGTCATTACCCAAATCAGATTGATTATATTATTTGCAACTGAAGATGTAGATACTCTATACAGTCAGCAAAAACAAGATGTGGAGCAGATTGTGGCTCAAATCATGAACTTCTTATTACAAAATTCAGTCATAAACTGAAGAAAGTAAGGAAAACCACTAAGCCATTCAGGTATGACCTAAGTCAGATCCCTTATGATTATACAAAGAAGGTGATGAGTAGATTCAAGGGATTCGATTTGGTAGATGGAATGCCTGAAGAACTATGGGCAGAAAAATCGTAACATTGGACAAGAAGCAGTGACCAAAATCATCCTAAAGAAAAAGAAATGTAAGAAGGCAAAGTGGTTGTCTAAGGAGGCTTTATAAATACCAGAAGAAAGAAGAGAAGTAAAAGGCAAAGGAGAAAGGGAATGATATACCCAACTGTATGCAGAGTTCCAGAGAATGGCAAGGAGAGTTAACAAGGTTTTCTTCAATGAAAAATGCAAAGAAATAGAGGAAAACAATAGAATGGGAAAGACTAGAGATCTCTTCAAGAAAATTAGAGCTATCAAAGGAACATTTCATGCAAGGATAGACACAATAAGGAACAGAATTGGTAAGAACCTCACAGAGGCAGAAAAAAGTAAAAAGAGCTGAAAAGAATTAGTAGATTAATACAAAAAAGGTCCTAATGACCAGGATAATCATGATGGTGGGGTCACTCACCTAGACAGACATCCTGGAGTGTGAAGTCAAGAGGGCCTTAAGAAGCATTACTATGAGCAAAGGTAGTGGAGGTGATGGAATTCCAGCTGAGCTATTTCAAATCTTAAAAGATGATGCTGTGAAAGTGCTGTACTCAATATAGTAGCAAATTTGGAAAACCAAGCAGTTGCTACAGGGCTGGAAAAGGTCAGTGTTCATCCCAATCCCAAAGAAGAATAGTGCTAAACAATGTTCAAACTGCAGTACAATTGCACTAATTTCCCATGCTAATAAGGTTATATTCAAAATCCTTCAAGAACTTCCATATGTATAAGCTGGGTTTAGAAAGGTTCAGGAACCAGAGATCAAATTGCCAATATTCACTGTATCATAGAAAAAGCAAGATAATTCCAGAAAAACCATCTACTTATGTTTCATTGACTATGTTAAAGCCTTTGACTATGTGGCTCACAACAAACTGTGGAAAATTCTTAAAGAATTGGGAATACCAGATTATCTTACCTATCTCCTCAGAAACTTGAATGCAGGTCAAGAAGCAATGATTAGAACCTTACATAGAACAACTGACTGGTTCAAAATTGGGAAGGAGTATAGCAAGGTGGTATATTGTCACCTTGTTTATTTAACTTCTATGCGGGATACATCATGAGAAATGCCAGACTAGATGATGTACAAACTGGAATCAAGATTGCCAGGAGAAATATCAACAACCTCAAATGTTCAGATGATACCACTCTAATGGCAGAAAGCAAAGAGGAACTAAAGAGCCTCTTGATGAGAGTGAAAGAGGAGAATGAAAAAGCTGGCTTCAAACTCAACATTAAAAAAACTAAGATCATGGTATCCAATCCCATCACATCATGGCAAATAGAAGGAGGAAATATGGATGAAGTGACAGATTTTATCTTCTTTGGTTCCCAAATCACTGTGGATAGTTACTGCAGCCATGAAATTAGAAGACCCTTTCTCCTTGGAAGAAATCTATGGACAAATGTAGACAGCATATTAACTGTTTGTCCACTTTGAGGACAAATGTCCCTATGGTCAAATTTATGGCCTTTCCACTAGTCATGTACAGATGTAAGTGTTGAACCATAAAGAAGACTGAGTGCTGAAGAACTGATGCTTCATGGTGTGGTGCTGGAGAAGATTCTTGAGAGTCTCTTGGACAGCAAGGAGATCAAATCAGTCAATTCTAAAGAAATCAACTCTGAATATTCATTGCAAGGACTGATGCTGAAGCTCCAAAACTTTGGCCACCTGATGTGAATATTTGACTCATTGGAAAAGACCCTCATGTTGGGAAAGGTTGAAGGAAAAAGAAGAGGGTGGCAGAGGATGAGACAGTTGGATAGCATCACTGACTCAATGGGCATGAACTTGGGCACACTCTGGGAGACAGTATGGGAGAAGTAAGCCTGGTGATGCTCGTGGGGGTCTCAAAGAATTGGACATTACTTAACAACTGAACAACAATAATTCTGACAGATGTGGTGTAATATTTCACTGTAGTTTTAATTTTCATTTTCCTTATGGTTAGAGATGCTGATACCTTCTCATATGTCTTTTGGCCAGCTGCATTTCTCCATGGAGGAAAATGTCTATTCAGATCCTCTGGCCATTTTAAAATCAGTGCGTTTGTGGGTTTTTTGACATCAAGTTGCATGACTTTGTCTTATATTTTGGATATTAGAAGACTCTGGGAAATAATGAAGTACAGGGAAGCCCAGCATTCTGCAGTCCATGGGGTCGTAAAGTGTCAGACATGACTTAGCAACTGAACAACAACAAGCCTTTATCTTATACACTGTTTACAAATCTCTTCTCCCATTCGGCAGGCAACAATTTCATTTTGTTGATAGTTTTCTTCACTATGAAAAAAGATTTTAGTTTAATGTAGACCCATTTATTTATTTATGGTTTTTGTTGTCCTTTTCTGCGGAGATCAACCTAAACATCATTTCTAAGAGCAATGTCAAAGAGATTACTGCCTAAGTTTTCCTCTAGAAGTTTTATAGTTTCAGGTCTTACATTTAAGTCTTCAACCCATTTAAAATTTATTTTTGCATATGATGGTAGAAAGTAGTCCAGGTTTATTTTTAGGTACGTAGCTGACTGGTTTTCCCAACACCATTTATTTCCTCCATGTATATATTCTTTCCTTTTGTGCCAGAAAACAATTGATCATATAACTGTGGGTTTATTTCTTGGATCTCTTTTTTATTCCATTCATCTATGTGTCTACTTTTGTTGGCAGTACCATAATATTTTGATTACTGTAGCTTCGTAGTATAAATCAAGGTGTTACATCTTCAGCTTTATTCTTTTTTCACAAGAATGTTTTGATGACTCAATATCTTTGGTTTTCCATATAAATTTTAGAATTGTTTATTCATAGTGAAAGAACATGCTATGGCTATTTTGATAGAAATTACATGGAATTTGTAGATTACCTTAGGAAAAAAGGTCCTTTTAACAATATTAATTTCCAGTGAAGGAGCACTGTATATTTTTTCATTTGTTTTTATCTTCAGTTTCCTTCAACAATATCTCATTGTTTTCGTAGTTCAGGCAAGTCTTTTATTTCCTTTGCTAAATTTATTCCTAGCTATTTCATTCTTTTAGATACAGTTAAAAATTAGATTGTTTTCTTCACTTCTTTTTCCATTAGTTTGTTTTTAGCAAATAAAAACATAAAAATTTCTCTATATTAATTTAGTATCCTGCAATTTTACTCTTCATTTATCATTCAAATAGATTTTTGGTGGCTTCTTTAGACTATTCTATGTACAGTATCATGTCATCTGCAAACAGTGACAGTTTTACTTCTTCCTTTCCTGTTTGGATGCCTTTGGAACAAATGCTAACAACCCTACATTTTAACTCCACACACACATTTAATTTTTTATATCATATTTTATATCTTTTTGTTTTGTTTATCATTTAACTACTTTTTTCATACAAATGATTTTACTACTTTTAACATTTTTAATTGTTATTAGGAGATTAATTCAGAGAAGGCAATGGCACCCCACTCCAGTACTCTTGCCTGGAAAATCCTATGGATGGAGGAGCCTGGTAGGCCGCAGTCCATTGGATCGTGAAGAGTCGGACATGACTGAGCGACTTCACTTTCACTTTTCACTTTCAAGCATTGGAGTAGGAAATGGCAACCCACTCCAGTGTTCTTGCCTGGAGAATCCCAGGGACGGGGCAGCCTGGTGGGCTACTGTCTATGGGGTCTCACAGAGTTGGACACGACTGAAGCGACTTAGCAGCAGCAGCAGCAGCAGCAGCAGCAGCAGCAGGAGATTAATTACCTTTATTGTTTGCTTTTACAAATGAAATTTTTTTCTTTTGTAATTTTTATGTATTTCTTGCTGTGATCTTCTGTCCTATGTAGAGAAATCCCTTTAATATTTCTTGCAAGTCCACTTGCTGAACTCTTACCTTTCGCTTGTCTGTTAACCTTTTAATCTCTCCTTTAAATTTGAATGGTAATCTTGTTGGGTAAGTTATTCTTGATTTTAGGGTTTTTCTTTTCTCAATTTTGAACATACAATCTGCAAATTTTCTGCTGAAAGGTCAGCTGGGAGTTTTATGTGAGTTTTTTGTATGGTGCTAATAGTTTTTGCATGGTGCTAATAGTTTTTCCCTTGTTATTTTTACAGTTCTCTTTATTTTTAATTTTTTGCCATTTTAATTATAATTGGCGTGGATGTCTTTGGATTTATCTTGCTTGGAACTCTCTGTGCTTCCTGGATGTCATCTGTTTTCCTGAACTTTCCAGATAAGGATAATTTGCAGCTGTTATTTCTTCAAATAAATTATCTACCCATTTCCCTCTTTTCTTTTTTTTCTGGGATTCTTATNGGATTTATCTTGCTTGGAACTCTCTGTGCTTCCTGGATGTCATCTGTTTTCCTGAACTTTCCAGATAAGGATAATTTGCAGCTGTTATTTCTTCAAATAAATTATCTACCCATTTCCCTCTTTTCTTTTTTTTCTGGGATTCTTATCATTTGAATGTTAGTTCAAACGATAAGAATGACAACTGACATATTTGCAGAGGTCTCTTAATCTATTCTTAATTAAAAAAAACTTTTTTTTCCCCTTCTTCTGTCCATCTTGGGCCATTTTTACTATTATTTATTCCCATTTGTCAATGTATTTGTCTGATCATATAATCTACTGTTGATTCCTTCTAATGTATTTTTTATTTCAATTACTATATTCTTCGGCTCTGTTTGATTCTTCTTTATATTTTCTGTTTGTTAAAATCCTCATTGTGTTTCTTCATTTTTCTCCTGAGTTCATTGAGCATCCTTATGATCATTACCTTTAGCTATTTATTGATTAGATAGTTTATCTCCATGTCACTTACATCATCTGTGGTTTTATCTCATCCTTTATTTGGAACATATTCTTCCACCTCATGTTGCCTAATTCTCTGCTTTTATTTGTATGCTTTAGATTGGTTGGTTAGGTTTCCCAATCTTGGAGAAGTGGCACTATATAGGAGATGTCCTAGAAGGTGCAGCAGCTCAACTCTCTCTGGTCATCTGAGCTATACACTCCCTTTGTAGGCTATATGTACCTTACTGTTATGGCAGGGTTGAGTGTAGTGGGCATGCTGGTAGGCAGGGCTTGGCCCTGGTCCTGCTGTTTGCCAGTCCCTATTTTTCTCTGAACCTGATGGCTTATCCAAGGATGGCAGGTTATGCAGGCTGGGAGACCTGGGCCTGGTACTCATCCACTGGTGGTCCATAGTAGCCCCTGGCACTAATAGGCCAGAAGTGAAGTGAAGTGAAGTGAAGTGAATTTGCTCAGTCGTGTCCGACTCTGCGACCCCATGGACTGTAGCCCACCAGGCTCCTCCCTCCATGGGATTCTCCAGGCAAGAGTACTGGAGTGGGTTGCCANAGGAAAAGGGGATAACAGAGGACAAGATGGTTGGATGGCATCACCAACTCAATGGATATGAATTTGAGCAGGCTCCAGGAGATGGTGAAGGACAGGGAATGGTGGCTAAGAGTTGGACATGACTGAGCAACAACTGAACAACAAAAAGTAGTCTGGTAGACAGAGTGCCTGAAAAACTATGGATAGAAATTTGAAACATTCTACAGAAGGCAATGGCCAAAAGTATCCCCCCAAAAAAGAAATGCAAGAAGACAAAGTGGATATCTGAGGAGGCTTCAGTTCTGTGAACAGTTCTTCATAGTTCAGCTCTTTAGAGCAAATTTTCATACAATAATTTACTACTGTTATACACATAAGTCTTTCTAAGTAATTATCATTTGCATGATATTTATATCTTGTTATACATCTAAATAATTCTCAACCCAAAGTAGGCTAGATATTTTGAGGGAACATACATATACCTATGGTTCATTCATATTGATGTATGGAAGAAAACATCACAATATTGTAAAGGAATTATCCTCCAATCAAAAATAAAATACAATTTTAAAAAAGCACAAAATGTATGTATTACATGGATTTCAAATATGTCTTTAATATCCCATTTTAGAGGTCATTTTGAGGCATCCTAAGTGAACACATATATGAATTGTAGAGTTATGAATTCAAGTTAACTAAATACACAACAATTGTGTTATTTTATTTGATATTTTTATTTTGTTTTGATTTTCAAAGTATTTTATAACTTTATTTGCCTGTGTCATCTGTGAAGTATTGGAAGAGAGAAAAAGCACTGTGCTCATTGCTAACAGTCTGGGTTCTGGACCCAAATCAGCTAATTCCTAGCTGAAAAATCTTAACAAACATTCCCTTGATAGCTTTATTCTGAATGTAGAACCCCATTCTACTCTTTGATAATTCTAGAGCTTCCTTATGTGCAAAATGACTTTAGTGAATCATACCATTTCTAGGTACAGTGAGTTTCAGTTCAGTTCAGTTGCTGTTGTGCCCTACTCTTTTTGTGACGTTAGGCTTCCCTGACCATCACCAACTCCTGGAGTTTACTCCAGCTCATGCCCATTGAGCTGGTGATGCCATCCAAACATCTCATCCTCTGTCGTCCCCTTTTCCTCCTGCCTTCAATCTTTCCCAGCATCAGGGTCTTTTCAAATGAGTCAGTTCTTCACATCAGGAGACCAAAGCAGTGGAGTTTCAGCTTCAACATTAGTCCTTCCAATGAATATTCAGGACTGATTTCCTTTAGGATTGACTAGTTGGATCGCCTTGCTGTCTAAGGGACTCTCAAGAGTCTTTTCCAACACCACAGTTTAGAAGCATCTGTTTTTTGGTGTTCAACTTTCTTTATAGTCCAAGTCTCACATCCATACATGACTACCAGAAAAACCAAAGCTTTGATTAGATGGACCTTTGTTGGAAAAATAATGTCTCTGTTTTTTAATATGCTGTCTAGGTTGGTCATAATTTTTCTTCCAAGGAGCAAGTGTCTTTTACTTTCATGGCTGCAGTCACCATCTGCAGTGATTTTGGAATCCTCCTCCCCCATAAAGTCTGTCGCTGTTTCCGTTGTTTCCCCATCTATTTGCCATGAAGTGATGGGACCAGATGCCATGATCTTCATTTTCTGAATGTTGAGTTTTAAGCCAACTTTTTCACTTTCCTCTTTCACTTTCATCAAGAGGCTCTTTAGTTCTTTGATTTCTGCCATAAGGATGGTGTCATCTGCATATCTGAGGTTACTGATCTTTCTCCTGGCAATCTTGATTCCAGCTTGTGCTTCATCCAGTCCAGCATTTCTCATGATATACTCTGCATATAAGTTAAATAAGCAGGTTGACAACGTACAGCCTTGATGTACTCCTTTCCCAATTTGGAACCAGTCTTCAGTTCCATGTTGAGATGATAAAAGGCAGGAAGTCCAGGGCTTTCCAAATGGAAGAAATAGGCTGCAAGTGTCAGACTTCTTTTATTTCACTCAAGTGGCAGGAAGAAAAAAACTAGTGATATATTTTTTTCCTCTTCTCCATATAAATTAAAAAAAGATGTTTCTCTTAAAATATAGTGTTGCCATAGTGACACTTGATTCCACCTGAACTTAACTTTTCTCAAATTTTGAGCTAACCAATGCTTTTTTCTTATGGAAATGGTTGTCTTAAGCTATGTTAATGTACTTATGCATTTACCCCAGACTCACTCTTCAAGTCTGTTCTGCCTAAAGGCTCAGAACTGACTTGACAAACCAGTATGTTACTCTCATACATTGTTCTCGTAATCCATGTAAATGAAACTATTTGTATGGTAATCTGCTTTTATACAAGATTCAAGTCAATCTTATGGCCTGGGATGATTTGCCTACTGCCAAGATTATCTCAAAATGCACCTTGCGGGTTAGGGACCTGGTGCCATTCTCTGGGTTTTGAGACATTCCTTTCTTGCATTAACAGACTGCTAGTAACTATATAACATCCAGCGAAAGACTAGCAGGTGGGTATTCTTTCTGCCCTTCTGATGTCTATGTCAGAAGCTATTTTTTAAAATCTCTTTTACACTTTATGAATAAAGTTTTATTCGTCACACAAAAGCTCTGAGTGATCAAGCCTCATCTCTGGCCTTGGATTGAATTCTTCTCCTCTGGAGGCCAAGAATCCCAGTGTCTTTTGTGTTTCAGCAACAGCCTTTCAATGTCCAGTTCTAACTGTTGCTTCTTGACCTGCATACACAGTTCTCAGGAGGCAGGTCAGTTGGTCTGACCTCTTTCAGAATTTTCCACAGTTTACCTATGAACAATTATGTATTTAGAACTGCTCAAGAACAATTTTGATTCAGTCATTTAAGATTATATATCCAAATGTAAACAGACTACAGATATTAAATTCATTCAAATGTATAATGAATGGTGAAGGCTAATGGAAAAGTGTCTTCTGTAGTAGAAAGGCTGTTTGTTTTTAATTTAATAAAAGTTATGGAATACTTTTCAAATCCATGCTAATAAACTGAAAATTAATTCTGTTTCTGTGATGGATATAATAGCTATTTAATGTAAAAGCTTGAATTGAATAAACTTCTTTTATTTGTATAGCACCTGATAGTATAAAGGGTTTTCCTAATAGCTCAGTTGGTAAAGAATCCACCTGCAATGCAGGAGACCCCAGTTCGATTTCTGGGTGGGGAAAATCCACTGGAGAA
>SJYW01012022.1:193715-215123 GCA_006410735.1 Raphicerus campestris | reverse complement strand
GGAAAAACCATAGCCTTGACTAGACGGACCTTTGTTGGCAAAGTAATGTCTCTGCTTTTGAATATGTTGTCTATGTTGGTCATAACTTTCCTTCCAAGAGTAAGCATCTTTTAATTTCATGGCTGTAATCACCATCTGCAGTGATTTTGGAGCCCAGAAAAGTAAAGTCAGCCACTGTTTCCACTGTTTTCCCATTTATTTGCCATGAAGTGATGGGACCGAATGTCATCTTAAATTTACAGTTTGATTAGCTCAGATCTGAATGGGCTTCCTTTGTGGCTCAGCTGGTAAAGAATTTGCCTGAAATGTGGAAGATCTGGGTTTGATTTCTGGGTTGGGAAGATCCCTTGGAGAAGGGAAAAGCTACCTACTCCAGTAGGTTTGGAGAATTCCATGGACTATATAGTCCATTCAGTTGCAGACTTGGGTACTACTGAGTGACTTTCATTTTCATACCTGAATGGCTTAATGGTTTTCTCTACTTTCCTCAATTTAAGACTTAATTTTGAAGTAAGGAGCTCATGATCTGAGCCTCAGTCTTATTTTTGCTGACTGTATAAAGCTTCTCCATCTTTAGCTCCAAAAAATATAACCAATCTGTTTTTGGTATTGACCATCTGGTGATGTCCATGTGTAGAGTCATCGCTTGTGTTATTGGAAGAAGGGGTTTGCTATCACCAGTGTGTTCTCTTGGCAAAACTCTGTTAACCTATGCACAGCTTCATTTTGTAATCCAAGGCCAAACTTAGGTATTACTCTAGGTAGCTCTTGACTTCCTACTTTGCAATTGCAATCCTCTGTGAAAAAGAGAGGATTGTAATATGATGTGATAAAAAAGACTTTTTTTGTGTGTGTTAGTTCTAGGAGGTTTTCTAGGTCTTCATAGTATGGTTCAACTTCAGTTTCTTCAGCATTAGTGGTTGGGCCATAGATTTGAATTAGTGTGATACTGAATACTTTGCCTTGAAAATGAACCAAGATCATTCTGTTGTTTTTAAGATTGTATCCAAGTACTACATTTTGCCCTTTTATTGACTATGAGGGCTACTTCATTTCTTTCAAGGGATTCTTGCCCACAGTAGTAGATATAATGGTCATCTGAATAACCATTCCTGTCCATTTTAGTTAACTGATTCCTGAGATACTGATGTTTACTCTTGCCATCTCCTCCTTGATCACATCTAATTTACCTTCATTCATTGATATAACATTCCGGGTTCCTATGCAATATTGTTCTTCATAACATCAGACTTTACTATCACTGCCAGACACATCCACAACTGAGTATAGCTTTAGTTTTAACCCAGCCTCTTCATTTTTTCTGGAGTTATTTCTCTGCTCTTCCCCAGATGCATATTAGACACCCCCCAACCTGGAGGGGCTTCCACTGTCATATCTTTTTACCTTTTCATACTGTTCGTGGGGCTCCTGAGGTAAGAAGACTGGAATAGTAAGTCATTCCTTCTTCCAGTGGACCACCTTTGGTCAGAGCTCTCCACTATGAACTATCCATCTTGGGTGGTCCTGCATGGCATGGCTCAGAGCTTCACTGAGTTATGCAAGACCTTTCACCATGATAAGGTTATGGTTCATTAATCCATGATTCAAGGAATTAAATGTGGTAGATACCCTGCCTGAAGAACGATGGACAGTGTTTCATAATATTCTATAAGAGGCAGTGACCAAATTCATCTCAAAGAAAAGGAAATACAAGAAGGCAAAATGGTTGTTTGAAGAGGCTTTCCAAATAGCTGAGGAAAGAAGAGAAGCAAATGGAAAGGGAGAAAGGGAAATATATACCAAACTGAATACAGCATTCCAGAGAAGAGTGAGGAGAGATAAGAAGTCCTTAAGTGAACAATGTAAAGAAATAGAAGAAAATAATAGAGTGGGAAAGGCTAGAGGTCTTTTCACAAAATTGGAGATATCAAGAAAACATTTAATGCAAGGATGGGTACAATAAAGGACAGAAATGGTAAGGATCTAAGAGAAACAGAAAGATTAAGAAAAACTATACAAAAAAAATAATGACTTGGATGACCATGATGGTGTGGTCACTCTTTCAGAGCCAGACATTATGGAGTTTGAAGTCAAGTGAGCATTAGGAAGCATTACTACAAACAAGCTAGTGGAGGTGATGGAATTCTAGGTGAGCAAATTAAAATTCTAAAAGATGATGCTGTTAAAACTTAGGAAATTTAGAAAACTTGGCATTGGCCACAGGACAGGAAAATGTCAGTTTTCATTCCAATCCCAAAGCAAGGAATGCCAAATAATGTTCAAACTGCCCTGAAATTGTGCTCATTTCACATGATAGTAAGGTAATGTTCAAAATCATTCAAGCTAGGCTTCAGCAGTATGTGAACTAAGAACTTCCAGGTATACAAGCTGAGGTTTAGAAAGGCAAAGGAACCAGAGATCAGATTGCCAACATTTGCTGGATCATGGAGAAAGGAAGGGAATTCCAGAAAAACATCTACTTCTGTTTTATTGTCTATGCTAAAGGTTTTGACTGTGTGGATTATAATAAACTGTGGAAAATTCTTAAAGATGTGACTATCAGACCTCCTTACCTGTCTCCTAAGAGACTTGTACACAAGCCAAGAAGCAACAGATCCAAACACAGAACAAATAACTGGCTCAAAATTGGGAAAGAATTATGTCAAAGCTGTATATTGTCTTCCTGCTTATTTAACTTATATGCAGAGTATATAATGTGAAATGCCAGGCCAGATGAGTCACAAACTGGAATCAAGAATGCTGGGAGAAATATCAGCAACCTCAGATATGCGGATGATAACACTCTAATGAGAGAAAGTGAAGAGGAACTAACAGCCTCCATATGCTAGTGAAAGAGGAGAGTGAAAAACTTGCTTAAAACTCAGTGTTAAAAAAACTGAGATCATGGCATCTGGTTCCATCATTTTATGGCAAATAGAAGGGTGAAAAATGGATACAGTGACAGATTTTATTATCTTAGTCTCCAAAATCACTGTGGATGATGACTGCAGCCATGAAATTAAAAGATACTTTACCTTGGAAGGAAAAATATTAAAAACCCAGACAGCACATTAAAAACAGAGACATCACTTTGCCAACAAAGGTATCTATAGTCAAACATGGTTTTTCCAGTAGTCATGTATGGATGTCAGAGTTGGACCAGAGAGAAGACTGCGTGCTGAAGAATTGATGCTTTCGAGTTGTGGTTCTGGAGAAGACTCTTGAGAATCCCTGGGACTGAAAGGAGATCAAACCAGTCAATCCTAAAGGAAATTCAACCCTGAATATTCATTAGAATGACAAATGCTGAAGCTCCAGTATTTTGGCCACCTGATGTGAAGAGCTGACTCATTGGAAAAGTCCCTGATGCTGGGAAATATTGAGGGCAGGAAGAGAAGGGGACAACAGAGGGTGAGATGATTGGATAGCATCACTGACTCAATGGACACGAGTGGGAGCAGTCATGTATGGATGTGAGAGTTGGACTGTGAAGAAGGCTGAGCACTGAAGAATTGATGCGTTTGAACTCTGGTGTTGGAGAAGACTCTTGAGTGTCCCTTGGACTGCAAAGAGATCCAACCAGTCCATTCTGAAGGAGATCAGCTCTGGGATTTCTTTGGAAGGAATGATGCTAAAGCTGAAACTCCAGTACTTTGGCCACCTCATGAGAAGAGTTGACTCACTGGAAAAGACTTTGATGCTGGGAGGGATTGGGGGCAGGAGGAGAAGGGGACGACAGAGGATGAGATGGCTGGGTGGCATCACTGACTCGATGGATGTGAATCTGAGTGAACTCTGGGAGTTGGTGATGGACAGGGAGGCCTGGCATGCTGTGATTCATGGGGTCGCAAAGAGTCGGATACGATTGAGCAACTAAACTGAACTGAAAGTATCAGAAAGACTGGGGTGCTGTAGTCCATGGGGTTACAAAGAGTCAGATGTGACTTAGCAACTAAACAACAACAGCAACAAGAATGGTACATAGAATCATCCTGTTTCTTATTGTTCTCCCATCCTTTGAAAACTGCCTCCTGGGCCTCTCCCTTAGGAGTAAACCAAATTTACTTATAAATCCTTCAATATGCCAATGGTCACTTGGTAAAGTGATTTCTTGCAATTTTCATGTTCAGAGTGCAATAAAGATAAGCCAAAGTGTGCATAATCTATATTAATATATGCATCTCAGTTGTTACCTGGTGGTTAACTGTACATTACTGTAGTTATGTATGCTATAGTGTATATTACACACTATAACTATACATTTACTATGACTAATGTGAGTGATATATGGGCTGAAAAGCAGTTCTGTTAATTTTTGTGGTATAAGGAAAGATGGATCAAGATATAAAAATTCAATCAAATAAAAAAGCAAACAATGATTTCTTGTACCAAGCTATAGTTAATTTTATATTTTTATACTTCTGTCTAATAAAGATATTGTATTTACAGTGATAAGATGAATTTGACTTAGCTTCATGATGTATGGCTAAACAGGAAGCAGAAAAATAGAGTATTTGAAGGGATAACATAAGAAGCAGGGTTGGTACCTAAAATATCAATTTTCCATTATTGTGTAATCTGTGCCATTATGCTTATGTTTCTGTTTTGTTTGTTTGTTTTTGTTTTCAGAAAATTAAAAAGATCATTCCTAAGAGAATCTGCAGTATGACAATAACAATATGACCTCTCTAAATGTTTCACCGTGGTTTTGAAATGTCATATTTTACTTTTTTTCTCCCGATGTAGTATTAACTCTACACTGAGTTAAATAAATATTAATAGTAACTTTAGTAGTATTTTTGAAAGATTAAATGTATTTTATATTAACCCTCACCCTGGTCTTCTCTAATCTAGATTAAACAATTGAAAGCTGTGCTATTCTTTGACAGATGTAACATTTCCTGATTTATAATTTGTTTCTAGGAGTTAGAGAAGTAAAATAATTTTGTTCAAAGATATATTGTGCATGAATCTAAACTCTTTGCTTTACTTACTGAGACTTCATAAAACAGAAAAATTTGACCAGACTAGGGATTTTTTTTTAATCATTTATCGAGAATAACTGTTTTATTAAATATTTTTCAAGTCATGAAAAAAAAATTTTCTCCCAGTTTTTATTTTCTGGGTTGAGTTAGAGGCAAGTATAATATTGTGATCATATCTATCTACATACTACTTTTTAGCATAGCTATAAAGAAAAAAAAAACAATTACATTGAAAAAGATAAATTAAATCAAAGATGAAATTCCAGAGGTAACAAAGTTGAGAGGTTATGAAGACAAGAGAACAAAGAGTATTAAAAAACAAACAAACATAGAGCATTGGCAAAAGTCCATGCTTTTTTCCTACTTGAAAATTCCCTATTTTGGAAAACTTACTGGCTAGTCTTTTTTTAATCTTCAATTTCTTCAGCTATTCATTTATGTGCCATATGATGCAAAAGGTGCAAATTTGTGACAGGTTTACCTTGGACCTACTCAAATGGAAATTGTAACCAAATGCAATTCCCTATTTTTCATGCTTAAGGCACTTTCATTCTTCCTTAACAAGACATATGTAAAATGTTTCTTATTATTAATTTATAATATATACTTATCAAAAAATGTAAAATGGTTTCTTTCTTGGAATTGACTATGAGGCCCATGAACTACTATGTTATTATTTTCATATTATATCTTGGTAGAAAATCTGTTATTTTTGCTTCTAGTAAGTATGTTTATTTTTCTTTTTCATAAATTAAAATCTTAGCATATCAGACAGTATACTATTAGAGTAGCATACCTCACTCAATGCATATACAATACATTAAATATGCTATATAACATAAAGAATATATGTTACATGTTATTAACATATACTATGTTGTTATATATTATTATATACTATATATGATGTATCACATAGGTTAATATTATATAAATAATTAATGGTATTTGCATATTTATGTGTATAAGATATATATGTATAATAAAAACTCAAGTAGGGTTTCCCTGGTGGTACAGTGGATAGGAATCCTGCCAATGCAGAGGACACAGATTCAATTCCTGGTATGGGAAGATTCCACATGCTACAGAGCAACTAAATCCAATCACAGCTTCTTAACCTATGCTCTAGGGCCCATGAGGCACAATTAAGAAGTCCCTGTGCTGCAACTAATGAAGCCTGTAGGCCCTAGGGCCAACAAGCCACAACAACTGAAGCACATGTGTTTAGATCCTGTGATCTGCAACAAGAGAAGTCACTGCAATGAGAAGCCATTGGAGAGCAAAGGAACCAACAGGAGCCCCTGCTCTCCACAACTAGAGAAGGCCCATGAGCAGCAGTGAAAACTCAGTGTAACCAAGAGTAAATCAATTAATTAAGTGGGGGAAAAAATACAAAACACTCAAGTGAGTTTCAACATAGAAAAGAAATGCAGAGTATTCACAGAGCAGAAGAGATTTGAAGGAAAGATCGTTAGTGTGAGGAGACTTGAAGAGCCACAGGAGAGAAAGCATGACTGTTTAACAAATCAGAATCAGAGTAGAACAAGACTTAGAGCATTCAGAAACAATTTGAGGACAAACTTCATTGATTTTACAAATTTTTCTAGAGCTGGTTCCTCATTTCCTGATGGTCTTGATTTTAACTGTTATTGACTTTAATAGTAACACACAGTGTCTAAGTTACTTGAATTTGCATTGATTTATTTGCTTTAACTTTATCATTTTAAGTCAAACACATTAAGCTTGACATTTCATGTTCAGCCAAGCCCAAGTGAGCTTCCAAATTAAACATAAAACTGCTGAGCTTCAGCCAACTCTTTTGGGTTCACAAGTTTGACAAGTTTTGTCATATTTTACAAAGAAACCTGGTGAGGAATTAAAAAGGAATCATAAAACCCTATGGATTCTCAAGAATTTACTATAAAAGCTGGGTGGATAAGTTAAATTGAAATAGTGAACCTAGGTCTCAGCTAATCCAGAAACAATGCAATATGTCACTTAGAAACATAAGCAAGTTCTAGATAAACTTGACTTTCTTCTAAAATTGCTGAGTTTGCAAGCTATTGGATTTGAAATGAAATCTTTTGACATTTGCTGAGACTATATATACATATATATGTATGAATTTTTAAAAGTCATGAGAAGAGAAAAAAAAGTATTTCTTAATTCCCTGATTAAATATAAAAGGGAACTTCAAGAACATTTGAACAAAGGATTAAAACTCAGTTCATTATCGGAATAAAGATAACCAAATATTCTGACACTCATCTCTTCGAAAGCTCGGTTCTATTTCTCCTGCCATTCAAAATGAGCTGGGCAGTACTCCACTATCAGAGTACCATGGAAGTAATGCCATACCAGTTCTTACAGGTCTAGCCTTTACAACAACTGGCAGGTCTTGTGTCCTATATTTTGGAAGAATTAGTTTTAGAACCTTGAACTGTCATTAAAGTAATTAGGGCCCATGAGGGAAAGTCCTAAAAAAAAGGCTGTACTTAAGCTAGTTTTCCAGAGGACCCTGCCAAGACAAGAATAAAGATGTTCTTAAATCTCTAGACCAGTTCAGAAACCAAATGAATAGCTTGAGTGACTCTAAGCATAGCAACATGAAGAAGCATTGCCTTCTAAAATCGTATCTACAATCCTGATGCAAGGTTTAGACAACAAACTTTGGGGGTGTTCTGCTTTATGGCATAGATAGGATTATTAAATTAACCTCTTTATTTACTCTCTATAAGATCAATGAAATATCTTGAATTCTAGTAATAGCTATGTCAACAGCATGCCCCCAAAGTAATTTAAGCAGTTTTAAGCAGTTTTAAGCAGTTTTATAGAAGTTTCATTGAAAATGTGAATTTTTTCAAGGAAGTAATGATGCTACTTGGTCAAACTTTTTTCTCCCAAACTAAATCATCTCTGAAGAATAGTTCTGACTACTCCATGCATCCAAATATAAGCATCCAAAATGTGAGGTTATATTTTAAAATAAATTTACATAAAAATAAAACAAAAATTACGTGAAACAGTAATTAAAAAAATATCACAGGATTAAGTGAGTGAAAAATCGCTTAAATTTTCTTCTAGAGGTCATAGCAAGTTAGCTTAATCTGACACGTGTTTTCTTCTCATAAGAGTAACATTCATACAGTCAGCAGTTTTCAATTGATTTTGATGAGGTTTTTTTTTTTTGACTTGATGAATTTATGCATCATTGATTCAGCTACTCATGCAGTCAATAGCATACCTGAAAACAACATGAAGAAGAGACTATTTTTGAAAGTTTTATTGCAAAAGCTTGACAATAATGCTTAAAAACATCAAGTATATTAATGTTTGTACTTTGACAAAAGATCATCCAAATCTCTGAGAATAATGTTCTAAAATAACTTGGATATCTTAACAAAAAATTAAATGTTTTTGCTTATTTCTAAAGTAAATTTACTTGATAAAATTTTTAAAAAGTGTTAAGAAAAGCAATCTGTTATAAAGTAGTCATAAGAACACAGATAAGATAAATTTAACTGAAATAATGAACTGTCATTAATATATAATATAAATTTACAGATTGGGAAGGATGATTACAAAATGTCTGATTCATTCTGCTGAATGTGCTGTAATTGATCTCAATAATAACAATAAAATAATAAATTTGCTGATATTCTGTAAATTCAAATCACAAAAACATAGAATTCAAACTTTTTCTTGAGTTTGTCTAAAAATATTACCTGTACAGATTTATACCTTCAATATTTTAAAATTTATTTTTCATAGAACTTACAGGGAATCCAGATTGAAGGTTTTGGGTCAAGTATGATATCTATTTCATGTTTAATCACTTTTATAATACCCCTGAGAAGAGATAGTGCAGTTAATACACAGTTAATATACCACTCCCTAACTCTTGAGAAAACCCTTTCATTTTTGGACAGCTCTGAATGTTAAAATATTCTTTATTATTCTGAACAAAAATAAATTTATTCATTTTACTTTTATTTGTTCATACTTTCAACCCTTCGAAATACATAGAATATTTTATCCATCTTTATCCGTATCCTGTATTTAACATCAACATCTTCAGGTAATCAGATATATACATATACCCACTACTGTGGGCAAGAATTCTTTAGAAGAAATGGAGTAGACCTCATAGTTAATAAAAGAATTTGAAATGTGATACTTGTGTACAGTCTCAGAAATGACAGAATGATCTCAATTTATTACCAAGGCAAACCATTCAGCATCACAGAAATCCCAGTCTATGCCCCAACCACTGATGCTGAAGAAGCTGAAGTTTACCTGTTCTATGAAAACCTACAAGATTTTCTGGAACTAATGTCAGAAAAGATGTCCATTTTTTGGACATAAGGGATTGGACTGCAAAAGTAGGGGTCCAGAGAGGCCTATAATAACAGGCAAGTATGGCCTTGGAGTGCAAAGTGAAGCAGAATAAAAAAGGCTAAGAGAGTTTTATCAAGAGTACATTCTATTCAAATACCCTTTTCCAGCAAGGGCTTCCCTGGTGGCTCAGAGGTTAAAGCGTCTGCCTCCAATGCAGGAGATCTGAGTTTGATCCCTGGGTCAGGAAGATCCCCTGGAGAAGGAAATGGCAACCCACTCCAGTATTCTTGCCTNGTCCCCTTCTCCTCCCGCCTTCAGTCTTTCCCAGCATCAGGGTCTTTTCCAAGTAGTCAGTTCTTCTCATAAGGTGGCCAAAGCATTGGAGTTTCAGCTTCCACATCAGTCCTTCCAATGAACACTCAGGACTGATCTCCTTTAGGATGGGCTGGTTGGATCTCCTTGCAGTCCACAGGACTTTCAAGAGTCTTCTCCAACACCACAGTTCAAAAGCATCAATTCTTCGATGCTCGGCTTTCTTTATAGCCCAACTCTCACATCCATACATGACTACTGGAAAAACCATAGCTTTGACTATATGAACCTTTGTTGGCAAAGTAATGTCTCTGCTTTTTAATATGCTGTATAGCTTGGTCATAGCTTTTCTTCCATGGAGTAAGCGTCATTTAGTTTCATGGCTGCAGTCACCATCTGCAGTGATTTTGGAGCCCAAGAAAATAAAGTCTGTAACTGTTTCCATTGTTTCCCCATCTATTTGCCATGAAATGGTGGGACAATATGTCATATCTTCGTTTTCTGAATGTTGAGCTTGAAGCCAACTTTTTCACTCTTCTCCTTCACTTTCATCATGAGGCTCTTTAGTTCTTCTTCGCTTTCTGCCAAGGGGTGGTATCGCCTGCATATCTGAGGTTATTGGTGTTTCTCCCAGCAATCTTGATTCCAGCTTGTTCTTCATCCAGCCCAGGATTTCACATGAAGTACTCTGCATATAAACTAAATAAGCCAGGTGATAATATATAGCCTCAATATACTCCTTTCCTGATTTGGAAGCAGTCTTTTGTTCCATATCTGGTTCTGTTGCTTCTTGACCTGCATACAGATTTCTCAGGAGGCAGGTAAGGTGGTTTGGTATTCCCATCTTTTGAATAATTTTTCAAAGTTTATTGTGACTCACACAGTCAAAGACTTTACTGTAGTCAAAAAAGCAGAAATAGAAGATTTTTTGGAACTCTGTTGCTTTTCCATGTTCCAACGGATGTTGGCAATTTGATGTCTGGTTCCTCTGCCTTTTCTAAATCCAGCTTGAACATCTGGAAGTTCATGGTTCATGTACTGTTGAAGCATGGCTTGGAGATTTTTGAGAATTACTTTGCTAGCATGTGAGATAAGTGCAAGTGTGCAGTAGTTTGAATATTCTTTGGCATAGCTTTTCTTTGGAACTGGAATGAAAACTGACCTTTTCCAATGCTGTGGCCACTGCTGAGCTTTCCAAATTTGCTGGCATATTGACTGCAACACTTTCACAACATTATCTTTTAGGGTTTGAAATAGCTCACCTGGAATTCCATCACGTCCACTAGCTTTGTTCATAGTGATGCTCTCTAAGGCCCATTTGACTTTGCATTCCAGGATGTTTGCCTCTAGGTGAGTGATCACACCATTGTGGTTATCTAGGTCATGAAGATCCTTTTTGNGTCCCCTTCTCCTCCCGCCTTCAGTCTTTCCCAGCATCAGGGTCTTTTCCAAGTAGTCAGTTCTTCTCATAAGGTGGCCAAAGCATTGGAGTTTCAGCTTCCACATCAGTCCTTCCAATGAACACTCAGGACTGATCTCCTTTAGGATGGGCTGGTTGGATCTCCTTGCAGTCCACAGGACTTTCAAGAGTCTTCTCCAACACCACAGTTCAAAAGCATCAATTCTTCGATGCTCGGCTTTCTTTATAGCCCAACTCTCACATCCATACATGACTACTGGAAAAACCATAGCTTTGACTATATGAACCTTTGTTGGCAAAGTAATGTCTCTGCTTTTTAATATGCTGTATAGCTTGGTCATAGCTTTTCTTCCATGGAGTAAGCGTCATTTAGTTTCATGGCTGCAGTCACCATCTGCAGTGATTTTGGAGCCCAAGAAAATAAAGTCTGTAACTGTTTCCATTGTTTCCCCATCTATTTGCCATGAAATGGTGGGACAATATGTCATATCTTCGTTTTCTGAATGTTGAGCTTGAAGCCAACTTTTTCACTCTTCTCCTTCACTTTCATCATGAGGCTCTTTAGTTCTTCTTCGCTTTCTGCCAAGGGGTGGTATCGCCTGCATATCTGAGGTTATTGGTGTTTCTCCCAGCAATCTTGATTCCAGCTTGTTCTTCATCCAGCCCAGGATTTCACATGAAGTACTCTGCATATAAACTAAATAAGCCAGGTGATAATATATAGCCTCAATATACTCCTTTCCTGATTTGGAAGCAGTCTTTTGTTCCATATCTGGTTCTGTTGCTTCTTGACCTGCATACAGATTTCTCAGGAGGCAGGTAAGGTGGTTTGGTATTCCCATCTTTTGAATAATTTTTCAAAGTTTATTGTGACTCACACAGTCAAAGACTTTACTGTAGTCAAAAAAGCAGAAATAGAAGATTTTTTGGAACTCTGTTGCTTTTCCATGTTCCAACGGATGTTGGCAATTTGATGTCTGGTTCCTCTGCCTTTTCTAAATCCAGCTTGAACATCTGGAAGTTCATGGTTCATGTACTGTTGAAGCATGGCTTGGAGATTTTTGAGAATTACTTTGCTAGCATGTGAGATGAGTGCAAGTGTGCAGTAGTTTGAATATTCTTTGGCATAGCTTTTCTTTGGAACTGGAATGAAAACTGACCTTTTCCAATGCTGTGGCCACTGCTGAGCTTTCCAAATTTGCTGGCATATTGACTGCAACACTTTCACAACATTATCTTTTAGGGTTTGAAATAGCTCACCTGGAATTCCATCACGTCCACTAGCTTTGTTCATAGTGATGCTCTCTAAGGCCCATTTGACTTTGCATTCCAGGATGTTTGCCTCTAGGTGAGTGATCACACCATTGTGGTTATCTAGGTCATGAAGATCCTTTTTGTATAGTTCTTCTGTGTATTCTTTCCACCTCTTCTTAATATCTTCTGCTTCCGTTAGGTCCATACCATTTCTGTTCTTTATTGTGCTCATCTATGCATGAAACATTCCCCTGGTATCTCTAATTTTCTTGAAGAGATCTAGTCTTTCCCATTGTATTATTTTTGTCTATTTCTTTGCATTGATCACTGAGGAAGGCTTTCTTCTTTCTCCTTGCTATCTTTTGAACTCTGCATTCAAATGGGTATATCTTTCCATTTCTCCTTTGCCTTTAGCGTCTCTTCTTTTCTCAGTTATTTGTAAGGCCTCATCAGACAACCATTTTGCCTTTTTTGCATTTCTTTTTCTTGGGGATGGTCTTGATCACTGCCCCTTGTACAATGTCACGAACCTCTGTCCATAGTTCTTCTGGCACTCTGTCTATCAGATCTAATCCCTTGAATCTATTTGTCACTTTTACTGTGTAATCTAAGGGATTTGATTTAGATTATACCTGAATGGTCTAATGGTTTTCCCTACTTTCTTCAATTTAAATCTGAATTTGGCAATAAGGAGTTCACGATCTGAGCTAGTCAGTTCCCAGTCTTGTTTTTGCTGACTGTATAGAGCTTCTCCACCTTTGGCTGCAAAGAATATAATCAATCTGATTTCAATATTGACCATCTGGTGATATCCATATGTAGTCTTCTCTTGTGTTGTTGGAAGAGGGTGTTTGCTAATATACTGTGTTAGATAGTGAAAAATACTGCAGGACAAACAAATGAGAGACATGATTGGAGAATGATAGAGGTGATATATACAAAGCTATTATACACATAGCATCATAAAAGGCCTCTTATGGTAAGAAAGTATTTAGTCAATGGCTTCAAGAGATTGACAGAATCATGTAGAGATTCAAAATATAGCATTTCAATCAAGGAAATAAGTACAAAGGCAGTGAAGAGAGAGCAAGTTTGGTGGGAAAAATAATAGAATGGTAAGTGCAATAAGACTGGGAAAGGAGATTCTACTATTTAGTTTTTAATACTCTCATTATCTCACTTTATTTTACCTTTCTAGACTCTTACTTTCACTGAAAGCATTGTCCATTATATTTAATATTCTCTCAAAATTTATAAATATGATGTTTTCTATGATCTGATCATATCATTGATTATGTTATTAAACATAACACAGCCCAGGTCAGGGTTTCTAATTATGGCATTAGAAAATTTTTTCCTCTTATTAAAAAGTAATAATTACCACATGATGATCATGGAAATAACTGGATTTTCAAGAGGTTTAAAATGTATTAATTCAATAGATTTGAAAAATTTTGTTTTATATTTATATCAAACCTGTCTAAAATTGAAAAGAGAATCAGTAAAATCTTTGTATAGAATTATATATATATAATATTCATTCTATTTATAATTTCATAGGTGTAATAGGTATATATGGAGAAGGAAATGGCAATCCACTCCAGTATTCTTGCCTGAAAAGTCCCATGGACAGAGGAGCCTGGTGGGCTACAGTCCATGGGGTTGCAAGAGTGGGACACGACTTGGTGATTAAATCACCACCACCAATAGGTATATATTTCAAAAGTGAGTGAAATTACTTCTCATTCGGTAGATCAGTAGAAATTTCATGAGGATTATGGACCCCATGGCTTATAAATAATAACTGAAATATGAAGAGAACAACAATGACTATACATGGACAGCAGAACAAGGGTGAAAAAAAAAAAAACAAGAAAATGTTTCTATTCNAAGTGAGTGAAATTACTTCTCATTCGGTAGATCAGTAGAAATTTCATGAGGATTATGGACCCCATGGCTTATAAATAATAACTGAAATATGAAGAGAACAACAATGACTATACATGGACAGCAGAACAAGGGTGAAAAAAAAAACAAGAAAATGTGTCTATTCAACGATTGGAAAGGATTGAAATTTGGAGCAAAAGTGTTATACAGGCAGCTCTGAGGGTATATAGAAAATGATTCAAGGACACATTGTCCTTAAAACTACTGTAAGGCATTACAACCTGAATAAGCAGTTGGAAGGTTTTGAGTTGGATCCCAATGTTCACCATCAATTAATTTTTCTAGAATTAAAAATATGAAGAAAAGTTTAGAAAGTGTAGCTTATAGTGATGAGGAATGTCTACTGTCAATCTCATAGGAAGAGACAAATGTCACAAATTTGGAGGGTAAAAGCTATTAGCTTTGAAAATATTGAATAAAGTAATTAATCTGAGTTATTTTGTCTTGGTTAAAATGGAAACCAAAAGATGAAATATAATGAAGTAAATTAAATTTCTGTATTAATAAAAACTATACATAGTGATAAAAATGATAAGATTTTAAGATAAGAAATATCAGAAATCTTATTTCCTGTGTGTTCTGTGTCAGACAAGTGTGTTACATGCCAACCTGGACAACTAATACTATTTTAGATTTCATTATTATAAATATAGTACACAGATCAAGAAGGTTAACATTTCTCTGGTTATTGGTCAGAGAGCATCTGGCATACCATATGCCACATGCCAGATGTTAGTGTTTCCTCCTAAAAGACAAACTTATTTAAACTTCTTCTAGAATGAAATCTAAAGGCACATTTAAGTCTTGGTCCAATTTAACTCCAACAGTTATTTGGAAACACATCTTTAGCTGTAAACTGCCTTCATTTAATTATCTGCAAATATCCTCAATACTTTCTTACTCAAGCCTACAGGGGTTAGTGTGAAAGTGAAAAGGGAGAGAATTCTGAATGACAAGAGTGAAGATTCAAGGTGATTAGGTGAGAGAATAGCATTGAAACCTATACAATACCATATATGAAATATATGAGTTTGATGCCTGAAGCACCCAAAGCTGGTGCTTAGGACATCTTAGAGGAATAGGGTAGGGAGAGAGGTGGGAAGAAGGTTCAGGATTGGGAGGACACATGTATACCTATGGCAAATCCAAGTTGATGTATAGCAAAAACCATCACAATGTTGTAAAGTAATTATCCTCCAATTACAGTAAATAAATTAATTTTCAAAATAAATATATAAAAATGAAGACCCATTGGATAACAGGAGGCTGCCAGATGTCCTCTCCTTCCCTGATTTTGTTTATAGTTTTCTCTCACATAGATATTAGTTATTTTATCATCATTCAAGTTCTGGTTAAAATTATACCTATTCTGAGATTTTCCCCAGTGTACAAATCAGGAACATTCCTCCTGCTATAATACTATAGCTATTCATAGATATATTTTTTTAAAGGACCATGATATTATAGTAGTTTTATTTATTTTTTAATCTGTTCATGTTTTCACACTGTGTTTGCACATACAGACACACACACAGGCACATGCTTATATACACCCTTACACACACATCCCAAATCAAAACTTAAATTCAATTAAAAAAGTATAGATGAAAGCATCCGATTGTGAACAACCATTACAAAGGTGAAAAAAGGTTTATATTTTTCATGGTTTCTTGGTTAGGAGCAAAGAAAAATGAAACAAGTTATTTTAATTTTGGAAGTAAAATTGATTCTCTTTTATAATAAATCATCTAATACAGTCCAGGGTTTATGAACATACTATACATATAACTCTGGGACCTTATATTTCATTAGTACTTTATAAAAAATAATACAGAAGAAAAGATGTAGAATTGTGTTCATGGGAGGAGAACAGACCCAGCACAAGTTCCCTCCTGAGTTAAAAAAAAGTTTTATGGGGTTTACGGGATTTGATAATAGAATAATTTGATAAATGGAAGGACTTTAGTAATATGAGTGTCAGACAGATGTAGCAGAAGTTAGGTAAAGATCAGCTGAGAGAATGGTAGTCTATAATTAGGAAAAAAAGTCACCTTCCAGTTATTACAAACGTAATTGGAAAAATAATAACATTTACACTTGCTACCTAAAATAATAAAAATGTTAGAGGTAAATCAAATTTTGATGAACACAGAGCAGTTACAGATAGTGACAAAATCTAAGATGGTGACTTGATTATAGAAAACTGTACAGAGAAAGACATATAAGGTTGAGATAATTAGAAATTCTGAGATTCTGGTGTTGTATGGTCAATCATATAACCAATTGACATCAACAAGTATAATGGTATGACTTTAATTAAAGCAGAAATAATGATCTGGGTGCCAAAGTTTCCAGTTTATTCTGGTGAGTACTGATGAAAGTCAGTAGATTTAGCAATGACAAAAATCAGTGGGTACTTGAGCCAAATACCATGAACTCAAATAAGGGAGTTATTTATGCAGGTGTAGAGGTAAACAGTTTACATCTTTAATCTCTAGTTAGGTGAATGCTGAACCACCTATATATAAAACTTGGGAAAGTGAACAAACTTATTTTAGTAGAAGCAGAACTGAACACAACTTCTTTCAGTGGAGGCAAGGATCAAAAGAATCAGGATTTTAAAGTCTTTAAGTTGTAAGTAGAATTGTTTAGCATAAAATGGATATGTTATAGTGTACCATGTTATCATTTGGCATAAAAAGAAGAGGTGCAATTATAATTTTGGTAATAAAAGTCACAGAATATTTTACAGACAAAAGTAATAAAAATGAGATAGGCCTAGGACCTTCCATTTGTAATAATAGTATGAATAGAATGGATATTTTTATGTTTGCATTAAGTTTGCCTTAAATCCCAAAAGAAGCATTGTCAAATTATGATGAAATCTGGAAAAAAATTCCTTACATCAAGGTGGAAATGTTAGAATGCTTTGATTTTTAATAGGCTTTCCGTAGAAATAGTTTATTAAATATTCTTCACATTAGTTGAGGCACTTTTAGTAAAAGATTTCACGTTTGCAATTTTTAAATACTTTTTCTTATGCATTAACATAGCAAGATATTTTCTTGAAATTTTATCTTCTCTAAAAGTCCTTTTTGAGACAATTTCCCTAGACATGCTTTCCTAGACAATTTACTCATAGACATGCTTATGACCTTGAGATAAAACACATTCCATATAGTAGGAATAGAAAAAAGAGAAACAGTGTCCAGTCTTGTACCCCCAAATCAGGTACTTGTAGTTCATGTCAAACCCAACAAAGTTATCTCACAGCATCTGAAACTTGTGGAAGTGAAGTGAAGATACGCAACTCATTTTTGATCACACTTAACCTGTGATAAGCAGCCAGGTTATATGCTTTTTCTGGATTCTCCTCTCCCCTTCTATCTTTATATAATACCCATGAAATATATAGTAACACTGAACCAATGTTTTAGATCACCTGAACCCAAACTATCCTGCTTATAGGGAAATCTTCCTTTTCAATGTTGAGGGATGCTCATAATTTGGATATGTTCTCATTATATTTAAGGTGAAGGTGAAGTCGCTCAGTCGTGTCTGACTCTTTGCGACCCCATGGACTGTAACCTACTAGGCTTCTCCTTCCATGGGATTCTCCACAGTCTCAGTTTCTTCCTGTTTATTGGTTATCTTGCACTCTCAAATGGGATGCAGTTTGAACAATGAATTATATACTCAGCCATCTTATGAGAAACCCTATCCTGAATCCCTTTGCCTTCAAATGAGAACCAATTCCTTGGTGCCCAGAGGGATAATGACAAAGAAAGAACTATATTTGTTGACATTACATGGTGATTCCAGATCATAGTTCACAACTTTGTTGCACCAAGGGGATTGTATAACTTAATGAAGCTATGATCCATGTCATGCAGGGCCACCCTAGATGAATGAGTCATAGTGGAAAGTTATGAAAACATGTGGAAAATAAGCCTCCCTGTTCAGAAGATGTCCTATATGCTATTAGGGAAGAGTTGAAGGCAGTAAATAATAGCTCCTGAAAAAAATTAAGAGGTCAAAACTGAACCTATGCTCAGTTGTGGATGTGCCTGGTGTTGAAAGTAAAGTCTGATGCTGTAAAGAACAATATTGCATAGGAACTTGGAATGTTAAGTCCATGAATCAAATTAAACTAGATATGGTCAAGCAGGAGATGGCAAGATTGAATACTGACATCTTAGGAATCAGTGAACTAAAATGACAGGCAAATTTAATTCAGATGACCATTGTATCTACTACTGTGGGCAAGAATACATTAGAAGAAATGGAGTAGCCCTCATAGTCAACAAAAGACTTCAAAATGTGGTACCTGGGTTCAGTCTCAAAAACTGCAAAATTATTTCACTTCATTTCCAAGGTAAACCATTCAACATCACATAATCAAAGTCTGTGTCCAATTGCTGATGCCCAAGAAGCTGAAGTTGAGCCATTTTATGAAGACCTACAACATCTTCTCTGATGGCTTAGATGGTAAAGTGTCTGCCTACAATGTGGGAGACCTGGGTTCGATCCTTGGATCAGGAAGATCTCCTGGAGAAGGGAATGGCAACCCACTCCAGTACTCTTGCCTGGAAAATCCCATGGACAGAGGAGCCTGGTAGGCTACAGTCCATGGGGTCGCAAAGAGTTGGACACGACTGAGCAACTTCACCTCACTTCACAACACCTTCTAGAGCTAGCAACAAAAAAAAGGTGTTCTTTTCATGTCAGGAGACTGGAATGCACAAATACGAAGTCAAGAGATACCCAGACGTTTACCAGGCAAGTTTAGCCTGGGAGTACAAAATGAAGCAGTGCAAAGGCTAACAGAGTTTTGTCAAGAGTCATAGCAAACACCCTCTTCCAACAACACAAGGGATGACTTCACACATGGACATCACCAAATGGTCAATACCAGAATCAGATTGATCATATTCTTTGCAGCCAAAGATAGAAAAGCTCTATATAGTCAGCAAAAACAATACTATAAACTGACTATGAGTCAGATCATGAACCTCTTGTGGCAAAATTCAGTCTTAAACTGGGGAAAGTAGCGAAAATTACGAGGCCATTCATGTATGACCTAAATCAAATCTCTTATGATTATAGGGTGGAGCTAACCAATAGATTCTAAGGATTAGACCTGGTAGACAGAGTGCCCAAAGAACTATATAGAAAGGTTTGTAATATTGTACAGGAGGCATTGATCAAAACCATCCCAAAGAAAANAAGATACGCAACTCATTTTTGATCACACTTAACCTGTGATAAGCAGCCAGGTTATATGCTTTTTCTGGATTCTCCTCTCCCCTTCTATCTTTATATAATACCCATGAAATATATAGTAACACTGAACCAATGTTTTAGATCACCTGAACCCAAACTATCCTGCTTATAGGGAAATCTTCCTTTTCAATGTTGAGGGATGCTCATAATTTGGATATGTTCTCATTATATTTAAGGTGAAGGTGAAGTCGCTCAGTCGTGTCTGACTCTTTGCGACCCCATGGACTGTAACCTACTAGGCTTCTCCTTCCATGGGATTCTCCACAGTCTCAGTTTCTTCCTGTTTATTGGTTATCTTGCACTCTCAAATGGGATGCAGTTTGAACAATGAATTATATACTCAGCCATCTTATGAGAAACCCTATCCTGAATCCCTTTGCCTTCAAATGAGAACCAATTCCTTGGTGCCCAGAGGGATAATGACAAAGAAAGAACTATATTTGTTGACATTACATGGTGATTCCAGATCATAGTTCACAACTTTGTTGCACCAAGGGGATTGTATAACTTAATGAAGCTATGATCCATGTCATGCAGGGCCACCCTAGATGAATGAGTCATAGTGGAAAGTTATGAAAACATGTGGAAAATAAGCCTCCCTGTTCAGAAGATGTCCTATATGCTATTAGGGAAGAGTTGAAGGCAGTAAATAATAGCTCCTGAAAAAAATTAAGAGGTCAAAACTGAACCTATGCTCAGTTGTGGATGTGCCTGGTGTTGAAAGTAAAGTCTGATGCTGTAAAGAACAATATTGCATAGGAACTTGGAATGTTAAGTCCATGAATCAAATTAAACTAGATATGGTCAAGCAGGAGATGGCAAGATTGAATACTGACATCTTAGGAATCAGTGAACTAAAATGACAGGCAAATTTAATTCAGATGACCATTGTATCTACTACTGTGGGCAAGAATACATTAGAAGAAATGGAGTAGCCCTCATAGTCAACAAAAGACTTCAAAATGTGGTACCTGGGTTCAGTCTCAAAAACAGCAAAATTATTTCACTTCATTTCCAAGGTAAACCATTTAACATCACATAATCAAAGTCTGTGTCCAATTGCTGATGCCCAAGAAGCTGAAGTTGAGCCATTTTATGAAGACCTACAACATCTTCTCTGATGGCTTAGATGGTAAAGTGTCTGCCTACAATGTGGGAGACCTGGGTTCGATCCTTGGATCAGGAAGATCTCCTGGAGAAGGGAATGGCAACCCACTCCAGTACTCTTGCCTGGAAAATCCCATGGACAGAGGAGCCTGGTAGGCTACAGTCCATGGGGTCGCAAAGAGTTGGACACGACTGAGCAACTTCACCTCACTTCACAACACCTTCTAGAGCTAGCAACAAAAAAAAGGTGTTCTTTTCATGTCAGGAGACTGGAATGCACAAATACGAAGTCAAGAGATACCCAGACGTTTACCAGGCAAGTTTAGCCTGGGAGTACAAAATGAAGCAGTGCAAAGGCTAACAGAGTTTTGTCAAGAGTCATAGCAAACACCCTCTTCCAACAACACAAGGGATGACTTTACACATGGACATCACCAAATGGTCAATACCAGAATCAGATTGATCATATTCTTTGCAGCCAAAGATAGAAAAGCTCTATATAGTCAGCAAAAACAATACTATAAACTGACTATGAGTCAGATCATGAACCTCTTGTGGCAAAATTCAGTCTTAAACTGGGGAAAGTAGCGAAAATTACGAGGCCATTCATGTATGACCTAAATCAAATCTCTTATGATTATAGGGTGGAGCTAACCAATAGATTCTAAGGATTAGACCTGGTAGACAGAGTGCCCAAAGAACTATATAGAAAGGTTTGTAATATTGTACAGGAGGCATTGATCAAAACCATCCCAAAGAAAA
>SJYW01012022.1:153202-163850 GCA_006410735.1 Raphicerus campestris | reverse complement strand
GACATGGGGAGATCGTGTACACCTGTGGCTGATTCATGTCGATGTATGGCAAAACCAATACAGTACTGTAAAATAGAATAAAGTATTAAAAAAAATAAAATATAAAAAAATTTATGAGATATTTTGTTCAAAAAAACTAGTAAAATATTGCATAAGTTTATATAAATATCTAAAAAAGCAGCTGATATATTCTATTCAAGTTCAACCAGCATCTTCACATTCTTTTAGTCTTTCCACTCCTGACTAAACTAACACCTGTTCTACTCAATTATGAAATAAAATCTGCATCAGATTTTCTTTTTACAAACATGTTCAAAAGCAGTTGGGGTGAGGATGTGTGTGCATAGTGCAAATTGCTTTTTAACATTTCTAGACATATGAACCTCCCCTTTAGCCATTCTTCTCACGCAACTTCATATTAGTCTAATGATCTGACCATAACAAATTTTTGAATGACATTTTGCTGTCAAATTGTTTTTCAGTTAAGCTGCTTTGTATATGCCCCTTTTTGTTCAGTCAGATAATTTGCTACACAGTTTCACGGCACAGTAAAAAGTGACACACAGGGATTTGGAATGAAAGCAATCATGTACACAGCAAGACAAATACCATCAATTTGCTTCCAATGTATTCTACTGTGAATATTATGTATTAAGCAGTAGAATTACAGCTTCAGTGAGAAAATGTAACATCGGGATATTTATTTTTCCTATTGCTTACCATTAAAACTATTTGTAAGCATATCATAATTCATAATAATAAATATTGAATAACAAAGAAATGTGTGATAACTCTCAATTCCACTAAGTAAGCAGCTTACAATTTCATAATAATAAAATTTGTCATCTATGTAGATCAGATTTAATTCTTAACTTTGATTTAAGTGTCTTTTGATCCCCCAAATAATTTAGTATTCATCTCTGAGAAGGAACTCTGCAAGCACAAGTGCAATATTACATAATGGCAATTACTTGACTTTTTTTTAACATTTGTTTTATGAGTTTCTTTTTATTTTATTATTTATTTTTAAAAATTTGTTTATTTTGATTGGAGGTTAATTACTTTACAATATTGTATTGGTTTTGCCATACATCAGCATGTATCCGCCACAGGTATATACTTGTTCCCCATCCTGAACCCCCCATCCTCTTCCCTCCCTGTACCATCCCTCTGGGTTGTCCCAGTGCACCAGCCCCAAGCATCCAGTATCATGCATTGAACCTGGGCTTGCGACTCGTTTCATATATGATATTATACATGTTTCAATACCATTCTCCCAAATCATCCCATCCTCTTCCTCTCCCACAGAGTCCAAAAGACTGTTCTATACATCTGTGTCTCTTTTGCTGTCTTGCATACAGGTTTATCATTACCATCTTTCTAAATTCCATATTTATGTGTTAGTATAACATATTGGTGTTTTTCTTTCTGGCTAACTTCACTCTGTATAATAGGCTTCAGTTTCATCCACCTCATTAGAACTGATTCAAATGTATTCTTTATAATGGCTGAGTAATACTCCATTGTGTATAAGTACCACAGCTTTCTTATCCATTCATCTGCTGATGGACATCTGGGTTGCTTCCATGTCTTGGCTATTATAAACAGTGTTGCGATGAACATTGGAGTACACATGTCTCTTTCAATTTTGGTTTCTTTGGTGTGTATGCCCAGCAGTGGGATTGCTGGGTCATAAGGCAGTTCCTTATGCTAACTTCCTCTAGCTTTTAACCAACTAGAGTGTCATATTTGCTAAATTATATTTAGGTTAACTTTTATTAACCTTATAATTCTTATAACCCAAATTTGGATGCAGAGACAGTTTTCAACTTATTGACCTTAAAAAAATATTGCTTATTAGTTTTTCTTAATAATTTTGAGATTGAATCGGGTGGCTATAACTCTGTGGTTTGTGTGAGTTCTGATAAATCTTGTGCCTGAAAATATATTAGCAGTTTTCAGGAGGGCTTGTATCATGTTAAGTATTTTGCTGACTTTAAAAAAATGCACAATGTGAGTTAAATTTTATTTGGGGTACTGTTGTAAGTTTGAGTGAACTCTGGGAGTTGGTGATGGACAGGGAGGCCTAGCGTGCTGCAATTCATTGGATCACAAAGATTTGGACACGACTGAATGAACTGACTGAACTGAACTGAATATGAAAACTACAGCCTGGGAGACAGCACCTCAGATAGCTCTGAGAAACTGTTCCAANAAAATGCACAGTGTGAGTTATTTGGGGTATTGTCGTAACCTGTGGCGGATACATGCTGATGTATGGCAAAACCAATACAATATTATAAAGTAATTAACCTCCAATCAAAATAAACAATACCCCCAAATTTTATTTGGGGTATTGTCGTAAGTTTGAGTGAACTCTGGGAGTTGGTGATGGACAGGGAAGCCTAGCGTGCTGCAATTCATCGGATCACAAAGATTTGGACATGACTGAACGACTGAACTGACTGAACTGAACTGAATATGAAAACTACAGCCTGGGAGACAGCACCTCAGATAGCTCTGAGAAACTGTTCCAAAGAGGTAGGGGGAAAAGTCAGTGTATATGTAATTGTGTTGAATGGGGAGTTCATACAATCAAGCTCATATATATATATATATTTTTTTTTTGTAGAAAATTTCCGCTGATATCATAAAGCTTCTGGTAATCATGAGAAATGATTGTCACCATGAAAGATATTAGTAATTTTCTAGATAGAATGAAATATAAGAGTTGAGCTCATAATATCAGCTTCTGAAAATATCTAACTATCTAAAGACCTGTCTTGACAGTTTCCTAAAGCACAGAGTGCCTCATTTCTACTCTCCACTCCTTCAGGGTGTGTTGGAAGTCAGCAACTGCAATAGCATATGATTCAATCCTGGTAGAGGTAGATGACAAGTACCTCTGGCAAGTGCCAAATTGTGATTGATAAATTTATTTTTGTTGTTCATTCACTAAGTTATGTCTGACTCTTTGTTATGCCATTGACTGCAGCATGCCAGGCTCCCCTATCCTTCGCTATCTCCCAGAGTTTGCTCAAATTCATATAGTGAATTTGCTGATTGGCAAATTAATCATAAATATGATAATCAGAAAAAGTCTACTGATGAGAGTGATGAGAAGTAAAACTAATTACAGTATTAGTGGGGTCATGTCAAACAAATTGTTCTTAAAATTATCTTCTGACTGAAGACAGGGACAGAATTTTAGCTTATCAGATTAAAAAAATGCAACCAATAAGTTAATTAATCAAGAAGTAGGGGATTTGTTGTCACTAAATTTTAATTTTCATTAATGTTATCCTATATTTCTCATTGAATGATTTTACTCATGTATTTTATTCATATCATTATGATGTAGTATGTATTTCAAAGGCAATTACTGGATTAATGATGCAGTCTTTTACAATGAGTAAGCTCTCACATCAGGTGGCCAAAGTATTGGAGCTTCAGTGTCAGCACCAAACCTTCCAAAGAGTATTCAGAGATGATTTCCTTTAGGATTGACTGGTTTGATTTCCTTGCAACCCAAGAGACTCTCAAGAGTCTTCTCTAGTACTACAATTCAAAAGCATCAATTCTTTAGCACTTAGCTTTTTCTATGGTGCAACTCTCACATCTGCACATGACTATTGGAAAAATCATACTTTTACTATATAGACCTTTGTCAGCAAAGAGATGTCTCTGCTTTTTAATACAGTGTCTAGGTTTGTCATAGCTTTCCTTCCAAGAAACAAGTGTCTTTTAATTTCGGGACTGCAGTCACCATATGAAGTGATTTTGGAGTCCAAGAGAGGGAAAAAATCTGTTACTGCTTCCACTTTTCCCCATTTGCCTTGATGTGATGGGACTAGATACCATGATTNAAACAAGTGTCTTATAATTTCGGGACTGCAGTCACCATATGAAGTGATTTTGGAGTCCAAGAGAGGGAAAAAATCTGTTACTGCTTCCACTTTTCCCCATTTGCCTTGATGTGATGGGACTAGATACCATGATTTTAGTTTTTTTGAATGTTGAGTTTTAAGACAGCTTATTCATGCTCCTCATTCACCCCCATCAAGAGGACTTTAGTTCCTCTTTACTTTCTGCCATTAGGGTGTTATCATCCATGAAGCTAAGATTGCTGATATCTCTTCCAGCAATCTTGATTCGAGCTAAACATTTATTCCAAAAAATATTTTTTGAAGGGTTAATTTGTTCTTGGTTTTGTTTTAGAACACAATCACTGTTCTCAAGGAGCTAAACATTTAAAATTTTCTCACTAGTTGATGAAACTCAATACAATATTTTTAAATTAGGAAACTTGCTTTTGAAATACTATATCATAATAATATGAATAAAATACATTCATAGAAACATTTAGTGAGAAATATAACATTAATGAAAATTAAAATTTAGTCACAACAGAGTCCCCACTTTTTGATTGACTACCTTATTAGTTGCATTTTCTTATTCTGATAAGCTAAAATTCTGACACTGTATACAGTCAGAAGATATTCTTAAGAAAAATTTGTTTGATATGGCCCCACTAATATTGTTTTATTTCTCATCACTCTTGTCAGTAGACTTTTTTCTGAATATCACATTCATGATTAATTTGCCAATCAGCAATGTCCACAGTATTTCTTCATTTCTTTCAACTTCATCATCTGCAACACTATTTGATAATCTCCACTTATCAAACTCTCTTCTCTTCATACCTATAACCCTGAATTAATATTTATTTGATTTTTTTCTCTTGTCCTTTTGCTTTCCTTCAGTCAGTTGGTCACTCAGTTTGACCATAACAAGGTATAATCAGAAACAAAGTTTGGCATCAAGGAATTCAAAGGAACAATGCAATTTTTCAAATCCTCTGTTTCTGTTTAACAAGTTCTTTCATCCATTCTCACACCTCAGATTTTTAGAAGACTTGAAAATACTTCTCTGCAGTTTCATCTTCTNTCATGATGGTGGGATCACTCATCTAGAGCCAGACATCTTGGAATGTGAAGTCAAGTGGGCCTTAGAAAGCATCACTATGAACAAAGCTAGTGGAGGTTATGGAATTCCAGTTGAGCTGTTTCAAATCCTGAAAGATGATGCTGTGAAAGTGCTGCACTCAAGATGCCAGCAAATTTGGATTGCAAGGGGATGGAGAATTTTAGAATTTGCCTCATATCCATGGTTGAATACATTTTTAATTAGTGCTCTATCATTTCAGACATTGTCCTAGAAATAAACCATGAATTAAAAAAAAATAAAAGCAACCTTCTAAATTTTCCCATTAAACATATTTATGATGATTTTCTTTTTGGCATTGTATAAACTTAAAATGAAAATTGCTCATATGTAAGCACCTATAGTATTCTAATTTAAGGAAATATATATATTTGAGAAGATGGTAAAATCATTTTCTGTCTTCACTAATAATACTGTTTTGAAGATTTGAAAAGTAGGAACTTTTAAGATTTTTTTCTCTTTTTTATGACATAGCAGGTAATACCAAAATCACCACAGAAAAGGTAAAGTGCTAAAATGTTCTAATTTATAAGTTGTGGGGATAAGGTGTATCCTATTGTTNTGGTAAAATCATTTTCTGTCTTCACTAATAATACTGTTTTGAAGATTTGAAAAGTAGGAACTTTTAAGATTTTTTTCTCTTTTTTATGACATAGCAGGTAATACCAAAATCACCACAGAAAAGGTAAAGTGCTAAAATGTTCTAATTTATAAGTTGTGGGGATAAGGTGTATCCTATTGTTACTAAATATTTAATGTAGCCTTGAGCAACTATGTATAATGAGCTAAGTTTCAAGTATGTGATATTATTAATATAACTATTTCTCATTTATCTTTTATAAATTGTAGAAATCATCCATGCTGTGGAAAATTCATCATAATATCATGTCCTTATGTTTAAGATTGTGTGATACAGTAGCTTTAGGTGTTTTCAGTTTAATTTGCTTTGTATAAAATAATGAATATTTTTGCTTATAAAGGAAAATAAAACAACCCCTGAGAGATTTTACTGAATATAAGATGAGTTTGGCAATTGAAGGTCAGTGCATCAAGGGTGCTTATTTATAAGACCTATTTAAGTCTAAGAATTCCCTCTACTGAAGTTATATGTTGTGTGTGTCTTATTAAATTCATTCATTTTATTTTGATCATATTTAGATTATCTACTTGAATCAATTCCTTCAAATAAATGATATTTCACAAATTGAAATTTCACTTAATAAATAAATAAATAAATAAATAAATATTAAGAATCAAATTTGGAATATGTTAATATGTGAACTATTAAAAAGTAAAATATTTTGTAGTCATATGCTTAGGATTAGAGATTCTCAAACTTTATCCTGTATAAGTTTTAATGTAAACTATATGCTACTTTAAAAAAAGTCTAATATATCACCAAAAAAGTTTTTTACTCATGATACTCAATAAAACATGCACTCTGATAAAGCACTCCATGTGATGCTGATACAAATGGTAAACAAACTGAACAGAAATACATTAAATAAACAACCATACAGAGGTCATTCTGAATATTCATTACATAACTATGGAGCCTTTGCATAAAACAGAGAGTAAAGTATTTGCATAAAATTTGTACTAAATATATGAGTAGTTTTGAGGAAAGCACATATATTTCCTGTTCCAAATATATGTCTATGTCAATGTTATTGTAACACTGATGCAACTGCTTCCTAAAGCATTTATTACTAGAAAACAAATTAAAAGCATAGTGGCTTGTCATTTAAAGTAAATAAAAGAAACAAATACATGCACACTTAAAGTGGCTATCTTAAATTGAGACTAAATATAATGTCCATAGACTTACTTATATTGAAAATACACAATAATCACCCATTGTACTTGTTAGAAGCACAGTGTTGATGCAACCATCACAGCTTCTGATCTAGTAACTCCGTGATCATATTAAGGATTTTACATTTTGTGATTTTAATCCTATAACATGGTCCTGATTAAACTGATTTATGCACCATGTTCTGAGAACACTGTTAAGAGTAATAAGACTGCAAATGAGAAAATTATCCATAAAATACAACTGGTTTGGAATGGCATTAAGGCTGTGTCCAAACCAAGATGTAATTCAATATTTGTTCATTAAGCCACTAAGAGTTACCAAGTTTATTCTATTCGAAGGAATTTCCTATGTACTCATTAGATATATTTAAATAAATGCTCAGTAATCATCATGAAATCTTTTGAAATAAAAGTAGCAGATACAAATTCATATTTATTTTAGGTAAAACCTAGAGGAAATGCAAATGAAATACAAACAAAAGTAAGTTCGGCCTAGTTGGAAAGGAGCACATCTTATATGGTCTAAATTAATGCTTTTTCAATTTCAAGTAATACAAAGTCAATCAATATATTTGAACCAAAAGAAGGTTTACTATAATTCAACAAGGTATCTTATAGGACCAAATAGGAAAAACAATAGCCAGAACTTACTAGGAAACCTGGAGAAGGAAATGGCAACCCACTCCAGTATTCTTGCCTAGAAAATTCCATGGACAGAGGAGCTTGGCAGGCTACAGTCCAAGTGGTTGCAAAGAGTTGGAAACAGCTGACTGACTGAGCACACACACACTAGGAAAATAAGAGTTATGGCCTGAATTTCTCATTCTTTCTCTTTGGAGCTGCAAATTTCACATCCTAATATCCCTTTTCATATTCAGTTCTTATGTTTCTCTTCCTCAGAATAAGTTTTCCCTGTCTGACCACATGAGTGAATTGAGAAATACCCATTTGCTCTTACTGTGTTGTCATTTTTTTCTTTTCTTCAATTTTTATGGTTTTAAGAAAGCTTTTTATTGCATATATAATTCTAAAATGTTTTAGCTGATATGTAGACACCATTTAAGTCAAGTGTTTCCATGATCCTTCAGCCAGGACAGCCATATTTATTTATTTAAAAAACATTTATTTAGAAACAAAAGTGTTCTTGAGAGTCATAAATTTGTGGATAAACTTAGGATAACTTGGAGTCAAAAAAATAAATGAGTAGAAATACAACCAAGTAACTAAATTGCATATATAAGAATATAGAAATATGTTCCTAAGACCTCTTATGAAATAAAATGAGATACCACAAAGAAGGCCATATATGAGAAGAAGTTTAAAAGGATAAGTCTTTCAAATAGACAAAGTAAAGAATATCTGAAATAAAAGGGAGAAGAAACATACAGTTAAGTGTATATGAAATATAATTTTTGAGGAGAAAGATGAATTCTGTGTCATGGAAAAAGCATGAGGTGCAAGTAGGAGAATGACAAGGAAATTTGTTAGATGAAAAGCTAAAAAATTGATCATGAATCTATTAATCTAAAATCATATATATTAGTCAACATATGTTTTCACATCTAGTGTATATTTATTGTTTCCTGATGGTAACTCACTTTCTTACTCTTAATGAAAAACTGAGTGACTATTCTTTGAATCCAAGCTCAGGTGTGTGGTTCAATCTTGGTCAATTAGAACAAAATATTTGTTAAACTGCAGTGACTGGTTCAGAGCTTATACCATTATATACTTAAAGCAAGTTACATTTTTTTTTCTGTCACGTTTTGGGAAAGAGATTGGAAACTCACTCAGCTGTCCATATCCTGACATATGTGGAAATATCTAATTCCTAGAAAATGACAATGATTTTTGTAAAAGAAGATGTATAAGAGTAGTTATAATTTTTCTCTAAAGAAAGATAACATAATCAGTCCTCAAAAATCCTAAAAATAATTCCATAAATAAAATATATTCCATACAGTTATAAATAACCATGCATACAAGGAGGCAACAAAATATTAATCAAGAATAGCTGGTAATAAAAAGAATAAGCTATAGGTAGAGACCTACAAAGAATCAAAGTATCAAATTAAATAATCACAAAATTCAAATTATGCTGCCAAACACACAGAATAAAATTTGAGAATTTTGGCAGAGAACTGGAAATCATGGGAAAAATACATATAAATCATATAAGTCAAAAATATAATAACCAGGAAATTTCTGCTTTCAATCAAAGTGGGATCAAAGAGAGTAGGTTTATCCTGCTCCTGGATCAAATAAGGGGGAAAAAGAAAGAAAAACAGAGAAAAGAAAGAAACATATTAAAGTGATATTCAAACTATCAGGCAGGTAATAAAGGACAACAATTCTTAAGTGACAGAAAATAAATGAGATGAATACAGCAATGGCCTTAACGCAACAGCCTTAGTTTGGTTTTCAGCTGGAAGGAAGAGAGAAGATAATAAAGCCAAGGTAACTAGACTTTGCAGAACAGGGTCAGAGGGAGAACACTGAGAGCTGCAGATAATCTCTCCACCTTGAAACACTGATTAATCCTTGTATGTAAGGAGATTGCACAAAGCCAGGGAAGATATCATCTGTAAAACAGAAAAATGTCCATAGCGCACATAAAGTTAGGAAAAGTGTCCACTTCCAATAGAAAAATCTAATTATTCATGGAGTATTGGATAGAGTAGACTGAAAATCCTTGTCTGATTAGTAGTGAATAATTAGCTGTAAAGTGAAAACTCTTTTTGTTTACACTTAACAAATTTTAAAAGCAAGACCCAAGAGAATCAAACTGTTTCTAAAAAAGTGAACAATGTCTGAAAAAATGATCAACAATATTTCTAAAAATGAAACTATCCAGCCCTCAATAAGATGAAATTACAATGTCTAGTATACAGTTAAAAGTTAGCAGGCATATAGGAAATAACCAAATACTCCATGTAATTAGGAGAAAAATCATAAATGGAAAATGATCCACAAGTGATATGTATGTTAGAATTAGCAGATAAATTATTTGGAATAGTTATTGTAACTGGATTCCCTATTACCAAAAGTTTAAGTGAAAGCTAGAAAAAGACAAAAATGCAATTTCTAATAACAAAAACTATAATGTATGAGATGAAAATACACAGAAATATAGTAAAGGTAGATAAGACATTGAAAGAAAAAAAATCTTAAATAAACTTGGTAAACACAAAGACACAGCAATATAAACACTCAAAAGTGAAATAGAGGAATATATTTTAAAGAAATTCACAGAATACCAATAAATGATGAGATAACTTCAAGCAGCTTAATATTTGTATATTTTGAGTCTTCAAAGAAAATAAGAGGTTATGCAAGAAAAAAGAAAGAAAAAAAGAACTGCAGGAAGTAATTGGCAAAAGTGATAAAAAGTGATAAAATATAAAAGTGATAAAAAAGTTTTTTCCAAAAGCGATAAAAATATAAATTCACAAATATAAGAAATTCAACAAACTCAAAATGCAGAAACATAAAGAAAACCTTTGTAAGACAAATCATAATCAAATTTCTCAAAATAGCAGTTAAAAAAAAAATCTTAAAAGCATCCAGATGAAGCAAACAGATTTTGTACTGTGAAACAAAGGTAAGTAAGACAATTGATTTTTTATTAAAAACAGTAAGCAGAAGACAGATGGGCAACGTTTTTAAAGCACTAAAATAAAAAATATATTATTAGAGAAGAATTCTATAATCAGTAAAAAAAAAAACTTTCAAAAATACAAGTAAAATAACATTTAAGAACCATAACATTTAAGAAAAAGAAATACTTAATAAACTATAAGCTTAAATTACAAATATACACACACACACA
>SJYW01012022.1:126343-148441 GCA_006410735.1 Raphicerus campestris | reverse complement strand
ATAAAAAGTGATAAAATATAAAAGTGATAAAAAAGTTTTTTCCAAAAGCGATAAAAATATAAATTCACAAATATAAGAAATTCAACAAACTCAAAATGCAGAAACATAAAGAAAACCTTTGTAAGACAAATCATAATCAAATTTCTCAAAATAGCAGTTAAAAAAAAAATCTTAAAAGCATCCAGATGAAGCAAACAGATTTTGTACTGTGAAACAAAGGTAAGTAAGACAATTGATTTTTTATTAAAAACAGTAAGCAGAAGACAGATGGGCAACGTTTTTAAAGCACTAAAATAAAAAATATATTATTAGAGAAGAATTCTATAATCAGTAAAAAAAAAAACTTTCAAAAATACAAGTAAAATAACATTTAAGAACCATAACATTTAAGAAAAAGAAATACTTAATAAACTATAAGCTTAAATTACAAATATACACACACACACACATATATATATGTATATATATATATATACACACACACACACACATATATATATATATATATATATATGCATATATATAAAGTGAAATTGCTCAGTCATGTCCGACTCTTTGTGACCCCATAGACTGTAGCCTACCAGGTCCCTCTGTCCATGGGATTTTCCAGGCAGTAGTACTGGAGTGGATTGCCATTTCCTTCTCCAGGGGCTCTTACCAACCCAGGGATCAAACCTGGGTCTCCCACATTCTAGACAGACGCTTTACTGTCTGAGCCACCAGGGAAGTGCCATATATATATATATATATATATATATATATATATATACCCATACATACATACAAGGAAATACTTAGAAAGAAAGGATACAAAGGAAGAAGCACAGAAGATGGTAACTACATAGCAAACACATAATACGCTTTTCTTGTTTTTTAAATCCCCTTATAAGATAACTGAATGTATTAACGAAGATAAGAATAGAGTATAGGGATTAAGACAACTCTAACAGTTAAAATATATGGCTATGAAGACATAAAGGCTAAGATGGGAGACATAAACATAAACACAGTAAGATTTTTATGCATAATACGCTATAATACCTTTTTAAGGAAGACTAATAATTTAAAGGTGTAATATAAATACTGAAAGAACTATCCAACATTATTATCCAATAATTCAACTGAAGATATCAAAAGGAATCATAAAAATATAATAACTCAAAAGGACACATGAAAACAGGGAAGAAGGAACAAAGAACAGATAGACAACTAAAATTGAGAACATGGTGTTAGAGTGAAATCAAACCATATCACTAGTCATATTAAACTTAATAAAGACCCCAAGTAAATGAAAAACTTTGTTATACTGGGTAAAATCAAGACCAAACTGGGGAGAGTTATCAAAATAGTGGAGTAGAAGAATGTGGGGCTCACCTTCCACAAATATATCAAAATATATCTACATGTGGGACACTTCTCACAAAATACCTACTGAATGCTGCTAGAAGACCTAAACTTTCTGAAAGGGCAAGATGAATCTCCACATAACTGGGGAGGACAAAATAAAGAGAGAGAGCGAGAAAGAAATCAGAACAGGACATTTGCCTCTGAGAGGGAACTGTATAAGAGGAAAGCTTCCCCTGCCCTGGGAACCACCCTCACCAGCAGGGAGATCAACCAGGATGGAGGGGAAGCTTCAGATACTCAGAGGATTTCTCAGCAGTCATTTTGAAAAAATAAAGGAGAGAGATTTGCATAGATTGTCTGCGCTGCCACTCTGCTCCCCAGACTGAGACCCACATCCACCAGTGTAGCTGGGGGCTGGCTGCTGAAGGTAAGGCTTTGGAAGACATACCTGGGGAAAACACTGGGTTGGTTGTGTGGAGATAGCCTGAAGGGGCAGCAGCCATGTATGTGGACAGAGCCTAGTCCTGACATAAAGGTGAGCACAATTGTTGGAGGGTACACAAAGGGAGGACCAGGATGCAGTCTCTTTCTCCACATGTGTGCAATCACAGTCTGCAAGACACACTCTCCACAGGCTCCAGGTGCTGGCACAAGCAGCCACTACTTTCCTTGCCACAGGCTCTGGGAACAGGGACTAGCTGCTGCATCTTCACACCCCTGATAAAGGGGATAATAACCAGCACATGCCAAGGAAAAAGACACACGTGTCTAAAACAAAAAGTCCTTATACCAAAAATATTAAACCTATATAAGCTGCCCAGGGGTTCTCTCACATAAAAAATAACCCTCCAAGATCACAATAGTAATTTCTCCTAAACTCACAGAGTAAGAGAATATAAGTAAAATGAAGAATAGAGGAACCACTCATAGTTAAAATACCAAGAAAATTCCCCTGAAAGAACAATGAAACAGACCTCTTTACTCTAATAGACACTGAGTTCAAAAAGGAGATAATGAAATACTGAAGGAATTAAAAAAGGCTAGCAACAGAAATGCAGATTACTGTAAAAAAAGAACCAGAAACCATAAGAATGAGTCAAGAAAAGGCAGAAAATCCATTTGTCAAGATGAAATCTAAGCTAAAGGCAATGAATAGCAGAATGAATAATTCAGATGAACAAAGAAGAGCAAATAAGTGATTTAGAAGATAGAATAATGGAAATCATACAATCAGAACAGCAGGAAGAAAGCCAAATGAAAAAGGAAAAAGAAAACAATATAAGAGGCACATGGGATAAGGTAAAGCATGACAATCTAGGCATAATATGAATTCCAAAAGGACAAGAAAGAGAAAAGTGATTAAAAATGTATTTTGAAGAAATCATGGCTAAAAAATCTAGAAGGGTGGGGGTGGGAGATGGGAGGGAGGTTCCAGAGGGAGGGGACATAGGTGTATCTATGGCTGATTTTTGTTGATGCTTGACAGAAAGCAGCAAAATTCTGTAAAGCAACTATCCTTCAATTAAAAAAATAAAGTGACAAAAAACCCCCCAAAACCCAACAACTTCCCAAACCTAAAGAAGGAAGCAGATATCCAGAAGTACAAGAAACACAGAGAATCCCAAACAAGGTGAATCCAAACAGGTCTACACCAATGCATATTATAATTAAAATGGCAAAAGTTAAAGAGAAAATTCTAAAGGCAGGAGGATTCTAAACTCTTTCTAAAAAATATAAAGTTAATTACAAAGGAACATCCTCATGAAGTTATCTGCTGATTTCTCTACAGAAACACTGAAAGCCAGAAGGGAGTGACAAAATACTTTCAAAGTCCTGAAAAGTAAAATGTCTGCAACCTAGAATGTGCTATTCAGCAAAAGTGTCATTTAGAAAGAGAGATAAAGAATTTCTCAGGCAATAAAAAACTAAAGGCAATACAATATTAAACCTATTCTAAAAGAAATACTGAAAATTCTTCTCTAAATAAAAAGGATACAGGAAAGAATAGGAAACAGAAAATCGCAATTGGAAAGTAAGTCATTTAAGTAAGCCAGTATATAGATTAAAAAGAAAAAAATGCTTTTAATAGCAATTCTAACTATGATGAGCAGCAATGATAACTAAATCACTATGTTCATAACTTTATAAATAAAAATACAAGCCCAATATATGTGGCCTACAAAAGACCCACTTTAGGACAAAGGACACACATAGAATTAAAAGTGAGAGGATGGGAAAATATATTGCATGCAAATGAAAATGACAAGAAATTGGGGATTGCAATACTCATATCAGACAAAATCAGACTTTAAAACAAAGGCCATAAAGAAATATAGAGATGCCTCTAGAGTGCTAGAGTTCTCCAACAGTACTGTGTTACTCTTGATTTCTCCTTTTATGAATGTTAACATTTGCCTTATTGGTCCCTATGTTGAGTGCATATGTATTTACATTTGTTATTTCTTCTTCTTGGATTGATCCCTTGATCATTATGTAGTGCCCTTCTTTGCTCCTTCTAACATTATTTTAAACACTATTTTGTCTGATATGAGTATTGCTACCCCAGCCGCCTTTTAATTTCCATTTGCGTTAAATACCCTTTTCAATCCCCTAAATTTTAGTCTGTTTGTGTCATAGGATTGAACTGAATCTTTTGTAGACAGCATATATATGAGTTTTGTTTTGTATCCATTAAGCCAGTCTATGTCTTTTGGTGGGAGCGTTTAATCTATTTACATTTAAGGTAATTACCAATCTATATGTTATTATCACCATTTTGTTAATTGCTTTGTTTTTGTAGGTCTTCTTTCTTTTGTTTCTTTTGTTCTTTTCTCTTGTGATTTGATGACTATCTTTTGTATTGTATTTGGATTGCTTTTCCTTTTTTTGTGTGTATGTATATCTATTGTGGAGGTTTGCCTTTACCGTGAGGTTTTGATATAGCAATCTTCCCCTCCCCCTCCTTCTCTCTCTCTATTCTGTATCAATGCATCTATCTCTATGTCTATTTAACTTTATATCTGTATCTATCTCTTGCTGTATATTATATACCTACACAAAGATATATAAGATACTACATTATTTAGGAACATAGCATATGTTACAGTTAATAATAATAATAATAATATGAAAAAAAGATATAATACTGAAAGATGAACCTCTATGGTTGGTAAGTGTTCAATATGCTATTAAAGAAGAGTGAGAAATAGCTCCTGAAAGAATGAAGAGGCTGAGCCAAAGCAGAAATGATGCTCAGTTCTGGATGTGTCTGGTGGTGAAAGAAAAGTCCAATGCTGTAAAGAACAATATTGCATACGGATCTGGAAAGTTTGGTCCATGAATCAAAAGTAAATTGAGTGGTCATACAGCAGATGGTAAGAGTGAACATCAACATTTTAGGAATCAGTGAACTAAAATGGATGGGAATGGCTGAATTTGATTCAGATGATCATTTATATCTACTACTGTGGGAAAAATTCCCTTAGAATGAGAGAGTTAAAGCTTAGGCAGTCCAGGCCACTTCAAGGAAGAGGTGAGCATTCTCGGTCAATTCTTTGCTTAAGCCTTGTGCACAATGTATCTTGCCTGAGGACTGTCCTTTCTTTAGAAGCTAATGGTCACACAGCACAATGCCTTTATCATGGAAATGCTTTTCTTAGACTCTATGTTACTAATTATAATTGTAACAAATCTTGCCTGGGAATCTATTTCTCAAGACTTGTACCCCTGATTATACAGGGGTTATATACTGTTGTATATCTTGCCAGAGACGTTACCCAGAACCCATTCTCCCTGGATAATCTTGTGCCAAAGTTATCTCAGGATATATGCCTTGGGAAAGGGTCTGGTGGAACTCTTACAACTTTGAGGTATTTTTTTTTATCTATTCTCAGCAACCAGTTGAAAAGTATATAATGCCAAACTTAAACTAGTAATCTTTCTACCCCCTTCTGATATCTATGTCAGAAGCATTTTTGTCACTATCACCTTAATAAAATTTCCACTACACAAAGCTCTGAGTGACGAGACAGTCTTTGGTCCTGAAGTTAAAAGGTCCTGGAGTTCTTCAGAGGTCATGAATCCAGTGGAACACTGTAAGCTTTCATCTTTCACCTTGGGGGCTCGTTTGGGATTCCCAAGGCAAGGTATAGCTATCATCTAGGAGGCCTATCCAGAATCCTAAAACAAGGTATAACCTTTCAAGAATAAATTATCTCTCATAGTCAACAAAAGAGTCTGAAACGCAGTACTTGAATACAATCTCCAAACATAACAGAATGAACTTGGTTCATTTCCAAGACAAACTATTAAATATCACAGTAATCCAAATCTTTGTCTCAATATTTAATGCTGAAGAAAATGAAGTTGAATGGTCTAAGAAGACCTATAAGACCTTCTAGAACTAACACCAAAAACGATGTCCTTTTCTTCATAAGGGATTGGAATGCAAAAGTAGGAAGTCAAATGATATCTGAAGTACAAAATGGCAAACACTNTAATGCTGAAGAAAATGAAGTTGAATGGTCTAAGAAGACCTATAAGACCTTCTAGAACTAACACCAAAAACGATGTCCTTTTCTTCATAAGGGATTGGAATGCAAAAGTAGGAAGTCAAATGATATCTGAAGTACAAAATGGCAAACACTAACAGAGCTTAGCAAGAGAACACACTGGTCATAGCAAACATCCTCTTCCAACAACACAAGAGACAACTCTACACATGGACATCACCAGATGGTCTATACCAAAATCATATGGATTATATTCTTTGCAACCAAAGATGGAGAAGCTTTATACAGTCAGCAAAAATTAGACTGGAAGCTGACTGTGGCTCAGATCATGAGCTCCTTATTGCAAAATTCAGACTTGAAGAAAGTAGGGAAAATGACTGGGACATTCCTGTATGACCTGAATTAGATCCCTTATTATTATACACTGGAAGTGACAAATAGATTGAAGGGATTAGATCTGAAAGACAGAGTGCCTGGAGAACTATGGACAGAGGTACAAGAGGACATTGTACAAGAGGCAGTGACCAAAACCATCAGCAAGAAAGAGAAATGCAACAAGGCAAAATGGTCTTTTGAGGAGGTCCTACAAATAGCTGAACAAAGGAGAGAAGCAAAAGGCAAAGGAGAAAAGAAAAAATATGAATGCAGAGGCCCAAAGAATAATAAGGAAAGATAAGAAATCCTTCTTAAGTGAACAATGCAAAGAAACAGACTAAAAATATAGAATGGGAAAGACTAGAGATACCCTCAAGAAAATTAGAGACACCAAGGGAACATTTCATGCAAAAATAGGCACAATAAAGGACAAAGATGGTATGGACCCAACAGAAGCAGAAGATCTTAGAAGAGGTGGCAAGAATACACAGAAGAACTGTACAAAAAAGATCTTAATGACCCAGATAACCATGATGATGTGGTCACTCACTTAGAGACAGACATGCTGGAGTGGGAAGTCAAGTGGGCCTTAAGAAGCATTACTACAAACAAATCTATTGAAAGTGATGGAATTCCAGCTGAGCTATATAAAATCCTAAAAAATGATCTTATTAAAGTGTTGCACTCAATATGCCAGCAAACTTAGAAAACTCAGCAGTGGTCACAAGACTGGAAAATGTCAGTTTTCATTTCAATCCCAAAGAAGGGTGTTTAAAACTTCCATACAATTGCACTCATTTCTCATGTTAGTAAGGTAATGTTCAAAATCCTTCAAGCTAGTCTTCAACAATACATGAACCAAGAAATTCCAGATGTACAAGCTGGATTTAGGAAAGACAAAGGGACGAGATTTTAAATTGCCAACGTCTACTGGATCATAGAAAAAGCAAGTGAATTCCAGAGAAACTTCTGCTTCATTGACTACACTAAAGGCTTTCACTGTATGGATCACAACACACTGTGGAAAATGTGTAAAGAGATAGGAATAAACCAAACAACCTTACCTGCCCCTTGAGAAATCAGAATGCATGTCAAGAATGCAGAGTTCCGTTCAGTTCAGTCACTCAGTCGTGTCCGACTCTTTGCAACCCCATGGACTGCAGGACGCCAGGCCTCCTTGTCCATCACCTACTCCCAGAGTTTACTCAAACTCATGTCCATTGAGTCAATCTGAGAAATCAGAATGCATGTCAAGAATGCAGAGTACATTATGCAAAATGCTAGGCTGGATGAAGCATAAGCCGGGGGAAATTCAAGAAATTCAAGATTGCCAGGGGAAATATCAATAATCTCAGATATGCAGATGACACCACCCTAATGGCAGAAAGTGAGGAGGAACTAAAGAGCCTCTTTATGAAGATGAAAGAGAAGAGTGAAAAATCTGGCTTGAAATTCACCATTCAAAAAATGAACATCATGGAATTTAGTCCCATCACTTCATGGCCAATATATGGTGATAAAATGGAAACAGCGACAGACTTTATTTTCTTGGGCTTCAAAATCACTGTGAATGGTGACTGCAGCCATGAAATTAAAAGACATTTGCTTCTTGGAAGAAAAGCTATGGCAAATCTAGACCACATATTAAAAGGCAGAGATATCACTTTGCCAACAATGGTCAGTCAAAGCTATGTAGTCTTGTGTGGATGTGAGAGTTGGATCACAGAGGACTGAGCACTGAAGAATCAGTACTTTCAAACTGTGGTGCTGGAGAAGACTCTTGAGAATCCCTTGAACAGCAGAGAGATCAAATCAGTCAATCAGAAAGGACATCAACTCTGAATATTCATTACAAGGACTGATGCTGAAGCTCTAATATTTTGGCTACCTGATGCTAAGAGCCAACTCATTGGAAAAGATCCTGATTTTAGTGAAGATTGAGGGCAGTAGGAGAAGAGGGTGATGGAGGATGAGATGGTTGGATGGCATGATTGACTCAATGGACAGGAGTTTGCATAAACTCCAGGAGATAGTGAGGGACAGAGAAGATTGGCAGGCTGCAGTCCAGGGGGTCGCAGAGTCAGACATGACTGAGTGACTGAACAACATTAAATATATAATCGCTTTAAGTTGCTGATTAACCTCAAATGCATTTCCAATATCCTGGGTTTGTACTCTCATGAATACTGGTTTCTATATCATATATATGTGTGGATGATTTCCTACCTTCACAATATGTTTGCATTTACTGGTAAACTTTCTAATTTTTAATTTTGTTTGCTTTTCTTTATGACCTTTACTTTTTTGCCAAGAGAACTTCTTTTAGCATTTGTTTTAATTCTGGTTTGGTGGTGCTGAATTCTCTTAACTTTTGCTGTCTCTGTCAAATCTGAACAGGAATGTAGCTGGTTAGTGTATTCTTGGAGAAGGAAATGGCCACCCACTCTAGTGTTCTTGCCTGGAGAATCCCAGGGACAGAGGAGCCTGGTGGGCTGCCATCTATGGGGTTGCACAGAGTCGGACACGACTGAAGCCACTTAGCAGCAGCAGCAGCAGCAGTGTATTCTTGGTTATAGGTTTTCCCCTTTTATCACTTTAAATGCATTGTGCCATTCCCTCTGGCCTGCAGAGTTTCTGCTGAAAAATCAGCTGATAAACCTATGGGGATTCCCTTTCATCTGTTGCTTCTACCTTGTTTCTTTTAATATTGTCTCTTTGTCCTTGATTTTTGTCAATTTGATTCACATGTGTCTTGAAGTGTTACTCTTTGGGTTTGTCCTTTATGGGACTCTGTACTTCCTGGACTTGGATGACTGTTTTCTTCCCACATTAGGGAAGCTTTTAGTTATTATCTCTTCTAATATTTTCTCTCACACTTTCTGTCTTTCTTCTCCTCCTGGGAACCCTATAATGCAAATGGTGCATTTTAATGTTGTCCCAGAAGTGTCTTAAACTGTCTTAATTTATTTTCACTCTTTTCAAATATTCTGTTCTGTGGCATTGACTTCTATCATTCTAAAATTCAGCTCACTTGTTCATTCTTCTGTCTTACTCTGCTATTAAATTCCTTCTAGGTTTTCTTTTTTTAAATTTTATTTTAGTTGCTGTACTGCTCATCTGTGTTCATTTGTTCTTTATATATTTTAACTTTTTGTTAAACACTTCATATATCTTCTTAGTTTGTGCCTCCATTCATTTTCTGAGATCTTGTATCATCTTTATTAGCATACTATAAACTCTTTCTTTCTTGCATAAATTGCCTATCTCCACTTCACATAGCTATTCTTCTAGGGTTTTATCTTGTTCTAATGTCTGGAACATATTCCTCTGCCATCGCATTTTGTCTAAATTTCTGTGTTTTTGGTCCCACAGATTTCAGAATTGTAGTTCCTCTTGTTTCTGCTGTCTGCTCCCTGGTGGGTGAGGCTGGTTTAAGAGGCCTTTGCAGGCTTTCTGATGGGAGTGACTGGAGCCTATCCACTGGTAGGTGGAGATGATTCTTGTACCTCTGGTGGGCAGGTCCATGTCAAGGAGTATGTTTAGAGGCAATTGTTAGATCAGAAAAACTTTAAGGAGTATGTTTAGAGGCAGTTGTTACATCAAGACACATCTAAAACTTTAAGTTGTTAGTTGCTGAGGGGTGAGTCTGTTTCTCCTTTGTTGGTTGTTTGGCCTGAGGTATCTCAGCACTGGAGTCCACAGTCCATTGGGTGGGGCCAGGTCTTGGTGTCAATGTTATGGCCTTCAAAAGAACTCACACCAGTGAATATAGTCCAGTACCTGTGCTACCTGCATTCTTGTTCACACAGTGAGCCACAGCCACCTCCTGCCTCCATATGAGACTCTCCAATATCAGCAGATAAGTCTGATCTTGGTTTCTGTGAGTTCAGTGCTTTTCCCCTGGGTCCTGGTGTGCATGAGATTTGTCACCCCTCAAGAGTGAAGAATCTGTTTCCCCAAGGCTGTGGAGTGCCTGTGATCAAGCCCCACTAGCCTTCAATAACAAATTATCTGGGGGCTCCTATTCAAAATGCTAATCCCTCAACTTGTGAGTCTGACATGGGACTCAAAACTTTCACTCTTATGGGAGAGAAGGTATATCCTGTGATATAATTATTTTCTAGTATGTGGGTAATCCACCTGGAAGGTATGGGATTTAGTTGTATCTTGAATATGTCCGCCCTACCTTCTTGTTGTGGTTTATTCTTTGTCTTTGGATGTAGAATATCTTTTTCTGGTAGGTTGCAGTCTTCTTTGTCGATGGGTGTTCATTAATTGTGATTTTCATATTTTCTTGAGAAGAGGTGGCATCAAGTCCTTCTACTCTGCTGTCTTGCTTCCTTTCCATTCCATTATTAAGATTTGTGAACTTAGAGTAGGCAGATTGCCCTCCATAGTGCAGGTGGTTATTCAATCCACTGAAGGTCTGAGTAATACAACAAAAATGGCTTCTTAGAGTAAGAAGGAAAATTCTCTAACAGACTCCCTTCTGACTTTATTTGGTCTGCTGAATTTAGTTAAGAAACTGCACCATTGGTTCTCCTAATTCAAAGCTTGCTATATCACACTGCAGAATTTGGATTGCCAGCCTCCATAATCACACAAGCCAATTCTTTATGATAAGTCTCTTTCCACATATATCCATATACTATTGGTTCTGTATTGTTGTAAAATCCTATTGCAGTCTTTAGAATATACTGTGAAATAAATAAATGATTTGGGAAAATATATAGGAAGATAACAATTCTGTTTGCTTTAGTTCCTTAGCAGAAGAACAAATAAGACAACATATTGGAAGGACAGAAACTATGTAAGTGAGATAGACTTTTGCAGAATTCATGAACTACATAGTAACATGACATCATGCTACTTGTAACCTAAAATAAAGCAGCTGACCTGTTCTTATAATTCCACTAGAGAGATTAAGGAACACTTACATCTAAGTGATTAGGATAAATTTGGAAGACCAAAAATATTTTCTAAAATTAAACATAAGTTGAAAAATTAAGAAATTAGTGTTATTCATTATCTTCTTTTTTCCTTGGAACTTCAAAGAGCAAATACTTGCATAAATTACATTTCAAATGGATAATCTGCTTATGTTGGTCATAGGTATAGAATAATGTATCAGACATGATACTCTGGAGGAGATGATCAGCTGAAGGATTGTGAAATTGTGAAGCAGTAAGTGTGTTCAGAACTTTACAAACTAATTTCAAACAAAATTCACTTTTTTGTAGAGAAAGAAGACATTGTTTATCAAAAGCCAATGTTCAACTTTGACTTGAATATATCCTTAACAGAATTATAACCTGATTGTTCCTCTTATAATCTTTATGCTCTGAGATTCTTTGCATTATTCCTCAGCTATTATGATCCCAATATAAGGAAGGCTTCACGGTCACCCATTATCAAAACATAAAGTATGACATTTTTATGTTAACAAAACCTTAATGTTTACTATCAGTAATACCATTTAAAAATGTCATATAGATGCATAAGCATCTACAACTAATATGGGAAATTAATAGTTTTGTTCTTGAACAATTAGTGAAGATAAAACGTATCAGTGCATTTAATTCCTTCCTAAGTACCTTCCCATGGTGCCATCACTTCATGGGAAATAGATGGGGAAACAGTGGAAACAGTATCAGACTTTATTTTTGGGGGCTCCAAAATCACTGCAGATGGTGACTGCAGCCATGAAATTAAAAGACGCTTACTCCTTGGAAGAAAAGTTATGACCAACCTAGATAGCATATTCAAAAGCAGAGACATTACTTTGCTGACTAAGGTCCATCTAGTCAAGGCTATGGTTTTTCCTGTGGTCATGTATGGATGTGAGAGGTGGACTGTGAAGAAGGCTGAATGCCGAAGAATTGATGCTTTTGAACTGTGGTGTTGGAGACGACTCTTGAGAGCCCCTTGGACTGCAAGGAGATCCAACCAGTCCATTCTAAAGGAGATCAGCCCTGGGTGTTCTTTGGAAGGAATGATGCTGAAGCTGAAACTGTTTGACCACCTCATGCGAAGAGTTGACTCACTGGAAAAGACTCTGATGCTGGGAGAGATTGGGGGCAGGAGGAGAAGGGGATGACAGAGGATGAGATGGCTGGATGGCATCACCTACTCGATGGACGTGAGTTTGAGTGAACTCCGGGAGATGGTGATGGACAGGGAGGCCTGACATGCTGTGATTCATGGGGTCACAATGAGTTGGACACGACTGAGCAACTGATCTGATCTGATCTGAAGTACCTTCCAATCATAATTGTTTTGATAGCATAGCGTGTATTGGTAATATGAAAATGTCTTGTAGAATTTTATTAATGGCTTTGTTCAGTTACATGGAATTACTTCACTGAACCTGATCATCTTCAACAAAATTTAAATTTGAAATATCAGCATTGATAATATTTTCCATATGTCTTTTAGATCTGTCAATGTATCGATCACTTTTTGGAAGACTCTGGTAGCTCATAACTTTTAATAATTACTACATGGGATACTGATATTTTTTATTTGCAATAAAAGGATAAATAACTCAAAAGAAAGAAGTTTGATGATACTGTTGGCTATCCCATCCAATAAACATTTTTATTTCATTAAGATTCTTACAAGGTAATTTGACACACACTGAAGTCAATTTGAAAAATGAAATAATGCAACAATTATAATACCATCAATGTATAGTTTAAATATTGAGATGAAGCTTTGGACTTAGATTTGAAAGTTGACACTGGAACACTTTTGGGGCTATTTGGAAGGAATACATATATTTTGCATGCTGCAAAAAACATGCATTTTAGGGACGGCAGATGTAGAAAGTTGGAAACAGAATGCCTGTATCCTCACAAAATGGCACATGTTGAAACTTAGTCCCCAGTGTGTTGGTGTTTGCAGGTGGGGCCTTTGGGATACTTAGGTCATGCAGGTCAAGTCCTCATGAATGAGATCAGTGACCTTGTAAAAGACATCTCAGGCATTTCTCTTGCTCTTCCTGCCATATCAGGACATGGAGAAGATGAAAAAAATGGCTGTTTATGAATTCACCAAACACTGAATCTGTTGGAGCCTTGGTATTAGACTTCCTAGGTTCTAGACTGTGAGAGATGAATTTGTATTGTTCATAAGCCACCAAGTGCATGGTATGTTATAGCAGCCTAAAGTGACTAAGACATGCTTATTTTAGGATTTTAAAAAAGCTGTAATGAATTACAATTTCCCCCAAATTTGTTATCCATTGTGCCAATAATTTCTCGTTGTTAAAGACATGCAAACTATATATAGTCTGCCTACAAAGCAATTATTTAAGAACCATATGTAATCAGGAAATTGTATATAAGTACATACATCCTACAGTGAGAGTATGTTCCTTATACATAGATGATTTGAAAGTGAAAGTGAAGTCGCTCAGTAGTGTCCGACTCTTTGCAACCCCATGGACTGTAGCCTACCAGGCTCCTCTTTCCATGGGATTTTCCAGGCAATAGTACTTGAGTGGGCTGCCATTTCCTTCTCCAGATGATCTTCCCAACCCAGGGATTGAACCCGGGTCTCCCTCATTGTAAACAGAGGCTTTACTGTCTGAGCCACAGGGGAGTCCTTAATAAAGTGAAAGTGAAAGTCATGTCCGACTGTTTGTGACCCAGTGGACTATACAATCCATGGAATTCTCCAGGCCAGAATATTGGAGTGGGTAGACTTTCCCTTCTCCAGGGGATCTACCCAACCCGCTGATCGAACCCAAGTCTCCTGCATTGCAGGCAGATTCTTTGAGCCACAAGGGAAGCATAGATGATTTACTGCAATTTAATTTTATTATAGAGAATTTGATGCAATTTGCAGTTAAGGCATAAAACATTTTATTTTTTCTCGTTTAAATGAGAAAGACTCTTATTTCTGTGATGCTTTGCAGAAAAATCCTTTATCTTAAAAATGCATTTTGCATTGCTTGTGCCTTTAAAATTTACCACTTATGTAATTATTTGCATTGTATCAGTTTCTAAATGCCTCTGTTATTTTCACAATGTAAAGATTTCTATTAAACAAGTGATGTGAGTTTTGCTCATCAAAAATGAAAATATTATTTCCATTAAAAAAAACTTCTGCTAGTTAATTTTAATTAATATTTTATGTGCTGATACACAATGATGGATTGATATTGACCAAGATGATTTTAATATCCCTTCAGCTTTACTAAAACTTAGACAGGTTTCCTCCTGACTATAGGCTTCAGATCTCCCTTTATTTAAAAACATGTAACTGCAAATTTTTTCTCTTCTTTTTGGAGATGTAAATCTTATACAAGGCAAGTATGTTTTTCTCAAGGACCTGGAAGCCATCCTTTTGAAATGTTATTCTCAAAGAAGATGTGAAGTAAAAGTCACTCAGTCACGTCTGACCCTTTGGAACCCCGTGGACTGTAGCCCGACAGGATCTTCTGTCCGTGGAATTCTTCAGGTGAGAATACTGGAGTGGATTGCCATTCCCTTTTCCAGGGGATCTTCCTGATGCAGGGAAGATATCACCCTTATTTCCCAGCTTCTGTGGGAACTCATGAGCCTAAGTTTAATAAGCACCAATTACCAAACCCTGATGGACTAATCACATTCACCTACTATCTCTACAATATTCCCTACCCCAGTACTTTTTCGCTAGCTCACCCCATTGCTGAAAAACTCTGCTGCCTTTTACTTCAAAGGAATTGAATTCAATGTCACCTCTATTGTAGTAGCCTTAAATAAAGTGTAATAAATTTCTTTATTGTTTCAAAAAATGTCCATTATAAATTTTTCTTTGTTAATATGGTTCAAGGCACATTTATTCTTTAAAAAATACTTTCAAAATTAAGAGTAAAATATATTTAATAAAAGCTAACACTGGACAAAAATTGCCCTCCCCTTGTGTCTAGTCCCTGGGAAATACACTTTTACCTTGTCACTACTCTTTCCAAACTTAACATTTTGCCAGTATATAAATCTAGTCAATATGGTTACTAGTTTGTGGTCATTTAATTCATAAAATCTGTGGTTTAGTTAAATGATAAAACATGAAGTTTTAAAAAGGAAGCTCAAGAACAAATTTATTCCTGGAAAATCTATTGAGTGTTAAGTGAAGCTGAATACTTTTGGCAAAATAGAAATCTTTGCACATTGCATTAGTAACTGATGTCTTTTGAATCCTCTCTCAAAATGCTCAGTAGAACAATTTCCCTATAAATTGTAAGAGAAACAAAACACGGATTTTTCAATTGTTATGGAATGTCCTTGCCATTTCTACTCTTCTCTACCTGTTTTGATAAAATTCAAATTACCTCAACAATGGCTGGTAATCAGCAAGAATGATTTCTTCATTTCTGTGAAATTTGTATGATCCCTCCTTCCAATTAATGCCTTATAAATCATTCCTCCCCCTCAAAAAGTTGGCTTTTCAAGAGCTTTTTCATGAAGGTTATTGTTGAATAAAGGCTTATACTAATAATATTTCACTTGATTTTACCCCACAAAAGGTATCTTCATGTCTTAAATTATGCTTGCACAGTTTAATTTCTATATAGTACTACATAAATGTATATATATAAAATGGTATATATTTATGTTATACAAATATGGCACTATTCTGTTCTGAAGATATATCATGAAAATATAAAAGCTTTTGCCTTTATTTATTTCACATATAAATATTATAAAATAAATTATTCACAACAATTATTTTAAGCTATTTTTTTGACATATTAGTCTCAAGAGGGATTCTGATCAGGTAAGTTTGAAAATTTATCTGACTGAAACCCAGGAACTCCAACATCACCACTTTACAGCATATACTGAATAGAGCACAATTTGTACATCACAGAAGCTTCAGCTGAAGACAATATGTAGTCCTGGCCATGAGTTTCTACAGACCTCAACCCATCCTATCGTTCAGAGCAAAGCTCTGAATCAGACACTTCATAGGGATTCATTATTTATATTTGTCTATTTAAAGCTTTAATAAATTCAACTCAGAGGAACTGTTTCATTCTTTTTGTGGTTGGCTGCTTTTATTTTTGCTTTTGTTTTCAATCTATCTCAGCTTTAGACTATTTGCTTTGTTTTAATATTACCAATTCTGTGAAAATATTTTGGAAAATTATATTCAATTACTTTTGAGAAAAAAAATATTTTTATACAATTTACTCCTATTTTTAAATACTGTTTTTCTTTTACCTAAAGCAGTTTTCTTATATCCCTTCACAATCTTCATGCATTCCAGATATTTTATCTCTAATATGTATATTTATGAGTTTTAAATCTTTTTGTTTTCTAGAGGAAATATTTATTTGTTTATATTTTTGTTATAAATTTTGTATATTTTGAAAAAATATATAATGTCTATGTGGAACTATTTAATCATTATTTAAATATACAAGATTTAATCATAAATATTATTAGAACAATTATTTTAATTTACTACTTTTGGTGCTAAAAATAATAAGTAGAAATGCACAGATTTTATCTGTATTTCATGTTTCCAGAGTTCAGCCAAATAAACCTTTTTGATTCAGATTAAACTGAGAATATTTTTTGGTGCCATCAATAATGCTTACAATGTTCACAGTTCCACTAAGATTGCCATAGCAGTAATAAATAAAATACAGTGACTAGCTTTAACAGAAAAATTGCAAGTGAAATATTTTGAAATGGAATATAACTAGAGTAATTATTAAAAGACATTGAAACAAAACCAAATAGAAAGTATTTATGCTGTTGAGTGCTTTGCTGAAATCCTTTCAGTCTTGAAGCAAGTTTGAGTCTGTGCTTTGTGTGTCAGGTAAAACATAGCAGGGGGTGAAATGAATTCATCTTTCTGTCTTCAAGTAAACTAAAAGCAATTTCTGTCTTCCCATGTGGTCACTTGAGGTGCTTATGTTCAGGCTAATGATATCAGGCACCCTCAAGTTGTTTAAGTATTCATGAAGTAATTAAATTCTCATTAACATATAAATAAAAGAAAACTGAAAACAAGTTTAGCAGGCACCTAACATCTGTTCTAATGCTTTTAAGTATTAAAATGTGCCACACACAGAAGGAAAAGTGCATTCTCTTCTGGAAAGTATTTTGCATAGATTATTTATAGAAACTGTAATTAAACTGATTTGGCATATTAGAAATTGCTAACAGCAGAACATTATTTAGATAATTTGTTGGTTTCTGTCACCTAAATAAGGAATTAAAAATAGATATAGGAAAAGAAAATTGGGTTTTATTTGTTTTACATTTCAGATAAGATTATACAAATAATAGAAATTTATTTCCATTTTAAAATAAGATGTTTAAAGTTCAGTTTATACAAGCATGCATCGAATTTTGTAGCTGCAAACAAAAGCTCCTTTCATCGTAAATTATAAATTGGCTTCAGTGCTTGTCCAATGTTACCCCCAAATATACCCTTTTCCCTCCTTTGAAAAGGAACAAATTACTATTATAGAAGTTTCAGAAGGAAGCTACTAAGAGAAAGAGCAAGAACTGGTTAGAACCAATTAGGCCCAAGATGGTGGAAGACTTGACTTCCAGTAATCTTGAGCCTCATTATAATACATTAATATGCTAAATGACACACCCCACCAGCACCATGACAGTTGACAATTGCCGTGACAAGAATCAGAAAAGCCCATACAAAGACTGAAAAAGAGTGTCATCAGTTCCAGGCCCAACGCACATCCATGTTCTCACATAAGTGAAAAATATTTCTGCCATTCCTTTCAACCCCCTTCTCCAGTGGACCACGTTCTGTCAGCCCTCTCCACCATGACCCGCCCATCTTGGGTTGCCCGGCAGGCATGGCTTGGTTTCATTGAGTTAGACAAGGCTGTGGTCCTAGTGTGATTAGAATGACTAGTTTTCTGTGAGTATGGTTGCAGTGTGTCTGCCCTCTGATGCCCTCTTGAAACACTTACCATCTTACTTGGGTTTCTNGATTAAACTGAGAATATTTTTCGGTGCCATCAATAATGCTTACAATGTTCACAGTTCCACTAAGATTGCCATAGCAGTAATAAATAAAATACAGTGACTAGCTTTAACAGAAAAATTGCAAGTGAAATATTTTGAAATGGAGTATAACTAGAGTAATTATTAAAAGACATTGAAACAAAACCAAATAGAAAGTATTTATGCTGTTGAGTGCTTTGCTGAAATCCTTTCAGTCTTGAAGCAAGTTTGAGTCTGTGCTTTGTGTGTCAGGTAAAACATAGCAGGGGGTGAAATGAATTCATCTTTCTGTCTTCAAGTAAACTAAAAGCAATTTCTGTCTTCCCATGTGGTCACTTGAGGTGCTTATGTTCAGGCTAATGATATCAGGCACCCTCAAGTTGTTTAAGTATTCATGAAGTAATTAAATTCTCATTAACATATAAATAAAAGAAAACTGAAAACAAGTTTAGCAGGCACCTAACATCTGTTCTAATGCTTTTAAGTATTAAAATGTGCCACACACAGAAGGAAAAGTGCATTCTCTTCTGGAAAGTATTTTGCATAGATTATTTATAGAAACTGTAATTAAACTGATTTGGCATATTAGAAATTGCTAACAGCAGAACATTATTTAGATAATTTGTTGGTTTCTGTCACCTAAATAAGGAATTAAAAATAGATATAGGAAAAGAAAATTGGGTTTTATTTGTTTTACATTTCAGATAAGATTATACAAATAATAGAAATTTATTTCCATTTTAAAATAAGATGTTTAAAGTTCAGTTTATACAAGCATGCATCGAATTTTGTAGCTGCAAACAAAAGCTCCTTTCATCGTAAATTATAAATTGGCTTCAGTGCTTGTCCAATGTTACCCCCAAATATACCCTTTTCCCTCCTTTGAAAAGGAACAAATTACTATTATAGAAGTTTCAGAAGGAAGCTACTAAGAGAAAGAGCAAGAACTGGTTAGAACCAATTAGGCCCAAGATGGTGGAAGACTTGACTTCCAGTAATCTTGAGCCTCATTATAATACATTAATATGCTAAATGACACACCCCACCAGCACCATGACAGTTGACAATTGCCGTGACAAGAATCAGAAAAGCCCATACAAAGACTGAAAAAGAGTGTCATCAGTTCCAGGCCCAACGCACATCCATGTTCTCACATAAGTGAAAAATATTTCTGCCATTCCTTTCAACCCCCTGCTCCAGTGGACCACGTTCTGTCAGCCCTCTCCACCATGACCCGCCCATCTTGGGTTGCCCGGCAGGCATGGCTTGGTTTCATTGAGTTAGACAAGGCTGTGGTCCTAGTGTGATTAGAATGACTAGTTTTCTGTGAGTATGGTTGCAGTGTGTCTGCCCTCTGATGCCCTCTTGAAACACTTACCATCTTACTTGGGTTTCTCTTACCTTGGGCATGGGGTAACTCTTCACGGCTGCTCCTTACCTTGGACGAGGGCTATCTCCTTACTGCCGCCATTTCTGACCTTCAATGTGGGGTAGCCCTTCTAGGCCCTCTGCACAGCCACCACTCCTCGGGTGGCTCCTCCCAGCTGCTGCCCCTGGCCTTGGGCTCTGGCTCCAGGTGGTTCCTCACGGTCACCGCCCCGGCCTCTGGCGAGAGGTGGCTCCTCCCAGCTGTCGCCCCTGGCCTCAGGCTCCTGGTGGCTCCTCAGGGTCACCGCCCCTGGCCTCTGGTGCCAGGTGGCTCCTCCCAGCTGCCGCCCCTGTCTTCGGATGCAGGGTGTCTCCTCCCAGCCGCCCCTGACCTCGGACGCTGGGTAGCTCCTCTCGGTCACTGCCCTGGCCTCAGACACAGGGTAGCTCCTCCCGGCTACCACTGACCTGGGACGCTGGGTAGCTCCTCTCGATAGCCGCCCTGACCTCAGACACATGTGAGCTCCTCTCAGCTGTTCCTGCGCCTTCGCAGCCTGGAACTCTAGGCTGCTGCCGCTGACCTCGGACATGGGGTAGCACTTCTCGGAGGCGCTTAGTGCGCCGGCCGGCTCTCGCAGCCGCCTGCGCTTAGTGCGCCAGGAAAGCCACTTCAGTATTCTTGCCTTGAGAACCCCATGAACAGTATAAAAAGGCAAAATGATAGGATACCAAAAGAGGNGCTTCAGTTTCTGCATCAGTCCTTCTTTGAGTATTCAGGGTTGATTTCTTTAGGGTTGACTGGTTTGATCTCCTTGCTCTCCAAGGGACTCTCAAGACTCTTATCCAGCACCACAATTCAAAAACATTGATTCTTCATTTATAGTAATTGCTTATAGCAATACAACCTTATGTCAAGAAATGAGAAAAATCAGAAACAATCTCTCCTTACATCTAAAGCAACTAAAGAAGAAATAAAGAAAACTCTAAGTTAGTAGAAGGAAATAGATCATAAAGACCATAACTGAAATAAAGGAAATGGAGTTGAAGAAAATAATAAAGATTAATTAAGCTTAAACCTGGTTCTTTGAAAACTTGAACAAAATAAATCTTTAAACATCTATCTTATGATGACAGAGTCATCAAAAAGAAAAAGTTTATGACAGAAACCAATGAAATTAGAAATGAAAAGTGAGAAGTTATGACTGATACCACAGAAGTGCAAAGGATCATAAGCGATTATCCAGGTGGCTCAATGGTAAATAATCCTCTTGCTAATGCAGGAGACACATGTTCAATCCCTGGGTCAGGAATATCCCTTGGAGATAGAAATGACAACCCATTGCAGTATTCTTGCCTGGAAAATCTCATGGACAGAGGAGTTTGGCAGGCTACAGTTCATGAGGTCATAAGAAAGTTAGATCAAACTTAGTGACTAAACAACAGTAATAAGAAATCATACACCAGTAAAAGTGACAACCTAGAATAAATGGACAAATTCTTAAAAGATGCAGTCTTTCTGAACCAAGAACAAATAGAAAATATAAACAGACGAATCATAGGTACTGAAATTGAAACTGTGATTAAAAACCTTCCAAGAAGCAAAAGTCCAGGACCATATGGCTACACAGACTAATTCCAACAAACATTGAGAGAAGAGTTAGCATCTACACTTCTGAAACTCTTCCAAAAAAGTGTAGAGAAAGTCATATTCCCCAGTTTATTCTATGAGACCACCATCACCTTGTAAGAAAAAAAAAAAAAAAAAAACAGACAAAGATGTCACAATAAATGAAAATTGCAGGTCGATATCAACATAAACCAAAAAATTTTCAATAAAATACTAGCAAATGATATTCACCAATACATTAAGGATTATATACCAAGATCAAGCATGATTTATTTTCTTTAATACATGTAAATCAATGTGGAACACAATATTAAAAAATTAAAGAATAAAAACCATATAATCATATGATGCAGAAAAAAGCTTTTGACAAGTTCAACATCCATTTATGATAAAACTACTTTCCAGAATGTGGGCAGAGAGAACTTCCTTCAATATAATAAAGGTCATACAGGCCAAACCCACAGATAACTTCATTTTCAATGGTAAAAACATGATAGTATTTCTTCTAAGACCAAAAACAAGAGAAGGATGTCCACTCTTAGCACTATTATTCAACATAGTTTTGAGAGTCCTAGTCACAACAAGCAGAGAAGAAAAAGAAATAAATGAATCCAAACTGGAAGATAAGAAATAAAATTGTCACCATTTGCAGATGACATGGTACTATACAAAAACAAACAAACAAACAACAAACAAACAAAAACTTTAAAAAAAGATACCAAAAAATCTATTAGCTCATCAATGAATTGGCAAAGTTTCAGGATACAAAAGTGATACACAGAAATCTCTTGCATTTCTATATATAACAATTAAAGATCAGAAAGAGAAATCAAGGTATTAATTTCATTTACCATTATGAATATGTAAGGATAAACCTCCCTAAGGAGGCAAAGACCTG
>SJYW01012022.1:108147-123109 GCA_006410735.1 Raphicerus campestris | reverse complement strand
AAACAAACAAACAACAAACAAACAAAAACTTTAAAAAAAGATACCCCAAAATCTATTAGCTCATCAATGAATTGGCAAAGTTTCAGGATACAAAAGTGATACACAGAAATCTCTTGCATTTCTATATATAACAATTAAAGATCAGAAAGAGAAATCAAGGTATTAATTTCATTTACCATTATGAATATGTAAGGATAAACCTCCCTAAGGAGGCAAAGACCTGTACTCAGAAAACTGTAAGATATTAATGAAAGAAATCCAAGATGACACAGATGGAGAGACATACCATATTCTTGGATTGGAAGAATCAATATTGTGAAAATGGTTATGCTAGCCAAAGCAATCTATGGATTCAATGCAATCCCTATCAAAATACCAATGGCACTTTTCAAATAGCCAGAACAAAAAACAGTGAAGTAAGTCAGAAAGAATAACACCAATATAGTATTTAATGCATATATATGGACTTTAGAGAGATGGTAATGATGACCCTATATGTGAGACAGCAAAAGAGACAGAGATAAAGAACAGACTTTTGGACTCTGTGGGAGAAGGCAAGGGTGGGATGATTTGAGAGAATAGCATTGAAACATGTATATTACCATATGTGAAATAGATTGCCAGTCCAGGTTTGATGCATGAGACTGGGTGCACTGGGCTGGTACACTGGAGTGACCCTGGGGATGGAATGGAGAGGGAGGTAGGAAGGAGGTTCAGGGTGGGGGACACATGTACACCCATGGCTGATTCATGTCAAGATATGGCAAAAACCACTACAATATTGTAAAGTAATTAGCCTGAATTAAAATAAATAAATTAATTTTAAAAGTCACCTTGTATGGAGACAAAAAAGAACATAAAGAATCAAAGTAATCTTGAGAAAAAATGCAGAGTTGAAGGAATCAGGCTCCCTGACTTCAGACTATACTACAAAGATACAGTAATTAAGACTGTATGATACCAGCAGAAAACAGAAATAGAGATTAATGGAATAGGATAAAAATCCCAGAGATAAACCTACACAACTATGGTTACCTAGTCCATGACAAAGAATGCAAGAATATACAATGGAGAAAAAGCTTTTTCTTTAATAAGTCATGCTTATTAAAAACTGAACAGCTCCATGTCAAAAATGAAATTAGAACACTGACATCATACAAAAAATAAACTTAAAATGAATTAAAGACCTAAATGTGAAGCTGGATACTATAAAACTCTTAAAGGAAAACATAAGTACACCTCACTGCAATATAAAGTATAACAAGATCTTAATTGACTCACCTCCTAAAGTAATGAAAATAAAAATAAATAAATGAATAAATGGGATCTGACTCTTTAGAGTCCCTTGGACTGCCAGGAGATCCAACCAGTCCATTCTGAAGAAGATCAGCCCTGGGATTTTTTTGGAAGGAATGATGCAAAAGCTGAAACTCCAGTACTTTGGCCACCACATGCAAACAGTTGAATCACTGGAAAAGACTCTGATGCTGGGAATGGACGTGAGTCTGAGTGAACTCTGGGAGTTGGTGATGGACAGGAAGGCCTGGCGTGCTGCGATTCATGAGGTTACAAAGAGTCGGACACGACTGAGTGACTGAACTGAACTGAACTGAATGAAACTTAAAAGCTTTAATGAGCAGAAAATCCTAATAGACAGAAGATCCTCATTTCTCCAAAAAAGGCATATATCTGGTTAAAAAGCACTTGAAAAAATGCTCAGCATTGATAATTGTTAGAGAAATGGAAATCAAAGCTACAATACGGTATAACCATTTACAATGGTCATCATAAAAATCCATAAAAAATAAAGACTGGAAAGGGTGTGGAGAAATGGGAACCATATGACCCTGTTGTTTGGAATGTAAACCAGTGCAGTCATTATGGAGAGTAGTATGGAGGTTTCCTTTAAAAACTTAAAGTGGACCTAACATAACCCAGTAATCTAATTTTTAGCCTTATATCCAGAGAAAATTACCATTCTAAATGATACATGCACCCTAATATTCACTGCAACACCATTTACAACAGCCAGGATATGGAAGCAACCTCAATTGTTATAATAAAGAGGACATGTCACATGTACACAATGGAATACTACTCAGCTGTAAAAAAGAATAAATAATGCCACTTGCAACAGCATAAATAAACTTAGATATCATCATATTGAGTGAAATCAGTCAAATGGAGAAAGATAAATATCATATGATATCATTTATACACAGAATCTGAAAAAAAAAGTTGCATATATAACTCTATTTCTATGCAGGGAGCAGCAGAGGATGAGTTGGTAAGATANTGTACACAATGGAATACTACTCAGCTGTAAAAAAGAATAAATAATGCCACTTGCAACAGCATAAATAAACTTAGAGTGAAATCAGTCAAAAGGAGAAAGATAAATATCATATGATATCATTTATACACAGAATCTGAAAAAAAACTGTTGCATATATAACTCTATTTCTATGCAGGGAGCAGCAGAGGATGAGTTGGTAAGATAGCATCAGTGACTCAATGGACATGAATCTGAGCCCACTCCAGGAGACAGTGAAGGACAGGGAAGCCTGGCATGCTACAGTCCATGGGGTTGCAAAGAGTTAGACATGACTTAAAAACTGAATACAAACATATGGAGAAAATAAACTACAGTTACCAGAGGTGAAGGGGAGGGATAAATTTAAAGACTGGAAACTCTACTCAATATTCTGTAATAGGGTCTATGGGAAAAGAATCTTTACAATCTTGGATATATGGGTATGTATAACAGATTCATTTTACTGGACATCTGAAACTGACACATTGTAAATCAACTATAATCTAATTTAAAAAAAACAAGGTTTAAAAAATAAGTATCTTAGAAATGGCTTAGATCTCAGACTTAAATAACAACTTCAGCTAAAGGAAAAAGATATAAAGGTGTAGGGGAGCTCAGTAATAGGGAGTTTGACCAGAAAAAGGTAGTAAATGAGAGTAAGGTTTTTAATGTAGATTTAATTCAGTCTTTCTACTTTGATATAGGTCTAAATTTTTCTGCAGGGATTAATGTTTATCCTTGTTGGTAGAAAGAGAAAGAGGAGCACTTCACAAATTTATGTCCATTTAGGCAAATAAGTAGGGGCATGTATATTTTTATATATATCTTCTCAGTTGCCTTCAGTTCAAAACAATCCTTATGACAAAGTGGTATACTTGGGGGTGGTATATTCTTCTACCTTTTAAAATACTCTTACTATTTAGTATTTTTGAATGCAACTGAATATTAATTGTTACCCCTAAATATTTGCATTTAAACTTTCATTTTTGTGATCTTTCTCTAAAATACTATACATGATTAGAGGAATACAAAGCAGATGTTTTGATTGGTAAAATAAAGAAGAAAATAAAACAAAAACATGTGGATTAGATTTCAAAGACTTTTATATCATTCTTAATTTTTTCCCCTTTTTTCCCTTGGTAGAAGAAACTTAATTTAAATAGAGAATAATCTTTAAAATAGATTAAACATCCCTAAGTGAAATTTTTATTATTATTTTAATGTATTTATTTTAATTGGAGGATAATTTCTTTACGTTATTGTGGTGGTTTTTCCCATATAGTGACATGAACCAGGCAAAGGTGCATATGTGTCCTCCCCATCCTGAACCCCCTCACCTCCCTCCCCACCCCATCCCTCTGGTTTGTCCCAGAGCACAGGTTTTGAGTGCCCTGCTTGATGCATCAAACTTGCACTGGTCATCTATTTTATGTATACATGTCTCAATGCTGTTCTCTCAAATCATCTCACACTTACCTTCTCCTGCATAGTCCAAAAGTCTGTTCTTTACTCCTATGTCTCTTTTGCTGCCTTATATATAGGACCATGGTTACCATCTTTCTAAATTCCATTTATATATGCATTAACATACTGCATTGGTGTTTCTCATTCTGACTTAAACTTAAGTCCTGCTCCAGTTTCATCCATTTGACTCAGTTCAGTTCAGTTGCTCAGTCATGTCCGCCTCTTTGTGACCTCATGAATAGCAGCTCGCCAGGCCTCCCTGTCCATCACCAATTCCCAGAGTTTATCCAAACTCATTAGACTGACTCAAATGTGTTCTTTTTGATAGCAGATTAATGTTCTATTGTACCACAACTCCCTTATCCATTCATCTGCCAATGGACATCTAGGTTGCTTCCATGTTCTAGTTAAACTGTGCTGCAATGAACATTGGGGTACTTGTGTCTCTTTAGGTTCTGGTTNCTGATTAATGTTCTATTGTACCACAACTCCCTAATCCATTCATCTGCCAATGGACATCTAGGTTGCTTCCATGTCCTAGTTAAACTGTGCTGCAATGAACATTGGGGTACTTGTGTCTTTTTAGGTTCTGGTTTCCTCAGTGTGTATATCCAACAGTGGGGTTGCTGGGTCATATGGCAGTTCTATTTCCACTTTTTAAAGAGGAATCTCCACACTGTCCTCCATATTGGCTGTACCAGTTTGCATTCCCTCCAACAGTGTAAGAGGGTTCCCTATTCTCNTGGGTGGCTTCAAACAAGGAAGCTAAATGTCTCATTCTTCTGGAGCAGAAGGTCATTGCCAGTCGTCACCGGGCCAAAATTAAGGCATTAGTTGGGACCGCTCCCGCCAGGGACCCCAGAGGAGGGTCCTCTCTGCCTCTTTCAGCTCCTGGGGTCTCCAGGTGACCCTGGGCTTCTGAACTCGTCCTTCCAGCCTCTGTCTAGTGTATCTTGGCCTCCTTGTCCTCGTCTGTATTCACAACTCCTCTGCCTCCCTCTTACAAGGACACCGGTCACGCCATTTAGCACGCCACCCATGCCCCCCACCACGATAATCCTGGAAAATGTCTGCATCTCAGCATCCTTCACCGCACCTGCAAAGACTCCCATTGTTTGCTGCATAAGGTGTTCACAGGTGTTGTGGGCTTGACACAGGCGTCTTTGGGGGCCATTATTCAGCTGCCCACACATGCCACTTATATCAACTACAATCCCTACGCATCCGACACATGTTTTCTCTGTGAATACATAACGAGACGGACGATGTGCTGGGTCCCCATCTGTGCTCCCCCTTCCCAGTACCCACGCCCCCCTCCCCATGGTCTTCGTGGACATACCGCCTTATCCACTCACCATCCTGAGACGCAGGAAGTGCTTCCCAGCGCCTGACATGCACACGCTCAGAGACCTGCTCCCTGGCTTCCTAAGACACCCTCACATGTTCACTCACGCGCTCCCTCGTCAGGGAAGTGAGGCCATGGAAAGAATGCTGGGGCAGGTCACAGGCGGCACCCCCCACCCCATGCCACGCCTGGCAGGATGCACAGGTGCCCCCGCTGTCCTTCCAGGGGAGGGGTGACGGCCGGCACACGTTCGATGGGTTACAGGCCTCTGTGCCTCAGTGTACCCATCAGGAAAAAGATGCTCTAAGAACCAGGATGGGAGGAGGTCAGGGAATCTGAGCGCCAGGACGGGAGGAGGTCAGGAAGAGGTAAAACACCTCTGCACGGCCTGAGTGGAGACGACGTGGCTCAGAAAGATGGAGCCGAGCACCCCCACCTCCGCGGTACCCACCTCAGGTCCCTGACCCCAGCCGCAGTCACATCCCCACGTCGTGCTGCCCGGGGACCTCCGCCTGCCCATCCAAGAGCCTGAGAGGCTTGGCAGAAGAGGCTGGTGAGCAGAAGAGGCCACACTCCAGGAAGAGGACCGAAGGCCCTCCCGGCCGCCAGCCGGAACCCAGCTTTGGAAGCTCCAACCGTCCGTGGGGCTCCCCACCCCCACCCCCCACACCCTCCTGCTCAGCCTCCAGCCCTCATGCGTCCACAGACAGCCTGGGCTCCACAGGGCCGACTCCAGGCCAGGGAGCAGGGGCATGACGGCGCCATCTGCCAGGCCCGGCTTCCGGCCACCACGCCAGCCTCCACTTTGACCTTGATTCACACAGTTGGGCTGGAATCAGCAAAGCCCTGTTTGCCAGCTGGCAGCCACCAGGGCGTGTTCAGACACCCTGGGGCTGCTGAGCAGGAACCGCACCTTCGGGGGCGGAGGCTGCAGGGCTTCCGGGCCACGCCTTCCTACGGGCCAGGGTCCTGGGGATCAAGACAGGAGCCTGGGCCCCTTTTCTCACCCTGTGCCCCTGGACATGGCCCTTGCCTCTTGCCTTTGCTTTCCTGCCTGGGGCCAGTCCTGCTTGCCTGTCGTTCGGACTAAACCCATCTGTAGAAAAAGCTGGATTATTTTCTGTTCAAAACCACCAAGGTGCAGTATATAAAATGGGGAATTAACCGTTGTGAAGCCACCACTTCAGTGGCAGTTAGAGCATTCACCGTGCTATGCAACCACCAGCTCTGTCTAGTTCCAGAATATTCATCACCCCTAGAGGAAACCTTGCCTGTGAGGTGGGCACGCCCCTCAGCAATGCCTCCTGAAGACACAAAGGAACAAAGAGACCCTGCAGAATGTAACATATCAGAACTGGGCGTGAGACGGGTGCTGCGGAGGAATGCATAGAGAAGACGCGGTACATATATCCAGCGGAGCATCACTCCCTCATGAGAGAAGACAGTAAGGCCACGTGCGGCAACATGGACAGACTTAGAGTCTCACAGAGTAAAGAAGAAAGAGAAAAACATTAGCGCATGTATGTGGAATCTAGAAAATGGTACGCATGAACCTGTCAACAAAGCAGAAATAGAGATGCAGACAGAGACCAAACGTGGACACCGGCGGGGAAACGGGGCTGGGATGAGCTGGGCCCCTGGGACTCGTGGACACACAGGGCCGATACGGTGTACAAAACAGACAGCAGATGAGAACCTACGGCACATCTCAGGGAACGGCCCTCAGGGCTCTTTGGCGACCTAAACGGGAAGGAAATCCAGAAAAAGCGGAGATACATGTAAGAAAAGATGGCTCTACAGAGGGCCCCGGCCGTAGTGATGGGGAGGAGGCCCAGCCGCGGGAAGTGCCGTGAGCCCCGCAGGGCCCAGGCTGGGCGTCCGCTGCCCTGCGGTGGGGCCCCTCCCCGCAGAGAGCGGGACGCGGCGGCCGGCCTTCTCCCCGAGGGGCTGGGAGGAGGTGCCGAGAAGAGGCTGGGCAGCTGGGGCTGGGGCTGCTCTGAATGACCACACCTCGGCTCCCGCTTCTGTGCGAGGACTGGAAGCCAGCTCGCGGGGCCAGCGCTCTGCATGCACAGCAAACCTGCCGGAGGTTGGGGAGGGGTCCCCAGATATCCAGGGCGCATGTGCTTGGAAGCAGACCATCGAGGGCAAAGGCACGGGGGGTCCATGGCGGGGCAGGGGGCCTGGGGGGAGGCGAGGCTCCTACACCACCCACGAAGCTGCCCAAGGCACCGCGTCCAGGGCAGGTTGCAAGCATGCGGGAAACTCACATTTCTGAAATACCCTACGAGTGGGTGGACTGCGAGGGGACAGAGCTCCTGGCAGCGGGAGATGAGCCAAAGGGCAGAAGCCCAGCCCAGGTGAAGGGGGCGCCCAGTCTGCAGTGATGGGGGAGGGGGCCTGGCCAGGGGAACTGACGGGACTTGAGGCTGACTGGCTGCCAGGGAGAGGCCAGCAGCTGCAGTCTGCTACCTGGACACCTCTGCTTCGAAAAAGTCTGTGCTCCACATGAAGAGGCCAGAGCCCTGGCTTGCCTGCCTTCCTTCCATTTACTCACCCACCAAATCCACTCACTCAGGCAACCATCCATCCATTTCCTCCATCCAACCAACCATCCACCCACTCTCTCACCAATTTATCCATCTACTCATCCACCCATCCATCCATTTCCATCCATCCACCTCCTCCATCCATGCATCCAACCAACCAACCAACCATCCACTTAACCAACCATCTATCCATCCATCCAACCAACCATCCACTCAACCACCCTCTATCCACCCATCCAACCAGCCATCCACTGAACCAACCATCCATCTATATCCAACCAACCACCCATCCATCCACTGATCCATTCTCTATCCATTCACCATCCACTCATCTATTCATCCATCTTTTTATTCACCCATCCACCCACCCATTCACTCATCCATCCATCCATCCATCCACCTCCTCCATCCATCCAACCAACCATCCACTGAACCAACCATCCATCTATCCATCCATCCAACCAACCATCCATCCACCCACTGATCCATCCTCCATGCCCCTCTATCCATTCACCCATCCACTCATCTATTCAACCATCTTGTCATTCACCCATTCACCCATCCATTCACTTATCCGCCATCAATCATCTGTGCATCCATCATCCATCCGTCATCCATCTCTCCACCCATCACCTATCCACCCATCCACCCACCTAGTCACCCCTCATCCATTCAGCCACTTCCCGTCCTGGCATCCCCTGTACCCTCTTCACCCCCACCCTGCTCCCATTCTCTGAGGACTGAGCAGTTGCCAGACTCTGTACCAGCTGCCAGGGAAGAGGCGACAGGCCTGAGTCAGTCCCGGTCCTGTCCTGGAAAACACCGATGCGGCAGGTGCAGGATGGATGGGGAAAGGAAGAGCAGCCTCCAGCCCGTGGCTCAGGTGACGGGGGTCTGGCTGCCTCTCCTCTGGCTCCTCCCTGCTTCTTGGAGGAAGACTCAAAGCGCCAGGCACTGGCTAGAGGTGGGGACTCAGCATGGGCATCTCCCGAGGGCCTACTGGGTGCCAGCACAGCCCTGGGGACACTCGGGGAACCGGCCTCCTCATCTTCTCCGTGGCCTGGTGCCCCCTGACTACCTGTGCCCACACCTCGGGGCCTGCAGTTTCTAGGAGGGTCACTCACGGGTGGCCATGGGCTAGTGGTGACGGCAGTTTCAGGCAGGATGTCTAGAAGTCTGTAACCAGGAGACACCTCGGGGATGGTGTGGCCGGTTTACAGGTGGGGAAGCTAAGGCCCAGGCAGGCAGCCAGTGTCAGAGCTGGGACTGGGATGCTGGCATCTGACCCGGCAGGCCTGGGCTTGAAGCTGCCCCCAGGACTTCAGGCTAGTGTGCCTGATGGCATATCTAAGGGCTGGCTGTGTCTCAGACCCTGAGCCAGGGCCGCGGAGGTTGGAGGATGAGGACGTTGGCTGGGGGTGGGGGCAGGGCTCCTACCAGCTCGCAGGGCTGGCTCTGCCTTCGGGGCCTGACATTGGCAGCCTGCCTTCGGCCCGGGAGGGAATATTCACGCTGTGGACTTTGGCACAAGCTGCAAGCAGGCTGGGGCAGGGCAGGGCAGGGAGAGGCCAGACGGTGCGGGGACAGCGGCCGAGCTGCTTGGGCGGCAGTGACCATGGGAGCCTGTGAGCAGGGAGGACCGGGGCGCTGGGGGCTTTGTGCGGCGTGCTGGCCGGCACCTGCTCCTCCCCCGTGGAGGACAGGCAGGTGCGGCCCAGCCTGGGGGGTGCAGCCGGAACCCCAGCCTCCCCCCGCTCCTCTGCAGCTGTCTCTCTGCCGTCCCCCCATCCGCCTGCACTCCCCCGGCCCACACACCCACTGGCCACCTGGGCATGTTCTAAATGTGGCCTCAGGGAGCGTGGAGCCAGGCGCCTCCCTTGTGGAGAGGGACGTGCCTCCCGGCCCCCAGGTCCAGAACAAAGGTTCCAGGGCCTTTTTGCAAAGGCTGATAAGAGAGCCCTGGGCCTCTGAGAGCCCTGCTTCTCTGCACCTGGAGCAGGTGGTCCTGGGGTCCCTGCTGGCCAGGCTCAGCAATTTTGCTCAAGTGCCCCTCCCCCAACCTGGTGGGCCGAGGGCTCCCCACCCACTGCAGGGCAGTCTCCGAGCTGGGTCCCCAGGCCTGTCCTTGTAGAGGGTCTGGGCATTTCCCCAGCTAGAGCACCCTCACTTCAGCTTGGTCTGCGGACACCAGGAAGACCCAAAGCCCTGAGTCCAGTGCTTTGAGGCCACTTGGCCCACCAAGCCAGCGACCCCTAGCCGTCCCAAGGGGCTGGGACCCAGCATGCACCCAGGGCCCGTACTGCCGGCTCCACGGTCCACTCAGCCACTCTCAAGGCTCTGCGGCTGAGGCAGAATCGCAGCGGCTGAACTACTGGGTTTGGACACCAGGTGGAGCAGGGTGACGCTCTGGCCTGGGTCACAGGGCTGGCGAGGTGAGTCTGGGAGGGGGCCCAAGGGTTTAGCCCTTTGCACTGAGCACCCCTCGCTGACAAGAGGGCACCCTCCTTTTCCAGCACCCAGCATGGACCCAGCAACCCCAGGACCTGCTCTCATCAGCCCCTGGTCACTGGCTCCACCGCTCATGCTCATTCCAGAACGAAAACACACCGGGGTCCCTTAGCCTCCAGTTTGGATCCTACTTCTTATCCTGCAGACACGCACAAGTACCAGAGTCTGTTTGCTTTTGCGGTCTCGGCAGGAGTGGGGCAAGGAGCAGGCCTCTGGCTCCTCTCTTTNCTTTACGTTATTGTGGTGGTTTTTCCCATATAGTGACATGAACCAGGCAAAGGTGCATATGTGTCCTCCCCATCCTGAACCCCCTCACCTCCCTCCCCACCCCATCCCTCTGGTTTGTCCCAGAGCACAGGTTTTGAGTGCCCTGCTTGATGCATCAAACTTGCACTGGTCATCTATTTTATGTATAGTAATATACATGTCTCAATGCTGTTCTCTCAAATCATCTCACACTTACCTTCTCCTGCATAGTCCAAAAGTCTGTTCTTTACTCCTATGTCTCTTTTGCTGCCTTATATATAGGACCATGGTTACCATCTTTCTAAATTCCATTTATATATGCATTAACATACTGCATTGGTGTTTCTCATTCTGACTTAAACTTAAGTCCTGCTCCAGTTTCATCCATTTGACTCAGTTCAGTTCAGTTGCTCAGTCATGTCCGCCTCTTTGTGACCTCATGAATAGCAGCTCGCCAGGCCTCCCTGTCCATCACCAATTCCCAGAGTTTATCCAAACTCATTAGACTGACTCAAATGTGTTCTTTTTGATAGCTGATTAATGTTCTATTGTACCACAACTCCCTAATCCATTCATCTGCCAATGGACATCTAGGTTGCTTCCATGTCCTAGTTAAACTGTGCTGCAATGAACATTGGGGTACTTGTGTCTTTTTAGGTTCTGGTTTCCTCAGTGTGTATATCCAACAGTGGGGTTGCTGGGTCATATGGCAGTTCTATTTCCACTTTTTAAAGAGGAATCTCCACACTGTCCTCCATATTGGCTGTACCAGTTTGCATTCCCTCCAACAGTGTAAGAGGGTTCCCTATTCTCCACACCCTCTCCAGTATTTTTTGTTGGTAGACTTTTGGATGGTGGCTATTCTGACTGGCATAGGATGATACCTCATTGTGGTCTTGATTTGCATTTCTCTGATAATGAGTGATGTTGAGCATCTTTTCATGGGTTTGTTAGCCAGATGTACGTCTTCTTTGGAAAAATGTTTGTTTAGTTCTTTGGTCCACTTTATGATTGAATTGTTGACTTTTCTGGTATTAAGCTGCATGTGCTATTTATATATTTTGGAGATTAATTGTCAGTTGTTTCATTTGCTATTATTTTCTCCCATTCTGAAGGCTTGCTTATAATTTCCTCCATTGTGCAAAATATTTTAAGTAGGTCATATTTGTTTATGTATTTATTTATTTTTATTTCCATTACTCTGGGGTGTGGGTCACAGAGGACCTGCAGTGATTGATGTCAGAGAGTGTTCTGCCTGTTTTCCTCTAAGAGTTTTATAGTTTCTGGCCTTACATGTAGATCTTTAATCCATTTTGAGCTTATTTTTGTGTATGGTATTAGAAAGTGTTCTGATTTCATTCTTTTACATGTGGTTGACCAGTTTTCTCAGTACCACTTGTTAAAGAGATTGTCTTTTCTCCATTGTATATTTTTGCCTCCTTTGTCAAACATAAGGTGTCCTTAGGTGTGTGAGTTTTTCTCTGGCTTTCTATTTTGTTCCATTGGTCTATATTTATGTTTTTGTGCCAGTACCGTAGTGCCTTGTTGACTGTAGCTTTGTAGTATATTCTGAAGCCAAAATTATATGTTTTATAATTCCTCCAGTTCTATTCTTCTTTCCCAAGATTGCTTTGGCTATACGAGGTTTGTTGTGTTTGCATACAAATTGTGAAATTATTTGTTCTAGTTATGTGAAAAATGCCATTGGTAACTTGATAGGGATTTTGTTGAATCTATAGACTGCTTTGGGTAGTAAATTCATTTTCACTATATTGATTCTTCCAGTCCACAAGCAAGGTATATTTCTCCATCTATTTGTGTCATCTTTGATTTTCTTTCATCAGTGTTTTATAGTTTTCTATGTATAGGTATTTTGCTTCTTTAAGTAAATTTATTCCTATATATTTTGTTCTTTTCATCACAATAGTGAATATAATTGTTTCCTTAATTTCTCTTTCTGTTTTCTCACAATGTATAGGAATGCAAGGACTTTTTGTGTATTAATTTCATATGCTGCAACTTTACTATATTCATTGATTAGCTCTAGCAATTTTCTGGTGGTATCTTTAGGGTTTCTATGGAGATCATGTCATCAGCAAGCAGAGTTTTACTTCTTTTCCAATTTGAATTCTGTTTATTTCTCTGATTGCTGTGACTAAGACTTCTAAAACTTTGTTGAATAGAAAATACTTAGTTCATTAATTTAATTTAATATTTAATTAATTATTCATATAATATGAGTTTTCTAGGCACAAAACAGAAATGGATAAATGGAACAGAATAGAGAGCTCAGAATTAAACCTACACTTATATAGTCAGTTAATTTATGACAAAGAAACAAAAAAGGTGACTAACATCACTACATCATTAAGCATAGGGAAATGCAAATCAAAAGCACAGTGAGATATCACCTTATATCTGTTAGCATGTCTATTATTAAAAAAAAAGTACAATATAACAAATGTTAGCAAGAATGTGGGAAAAAGAACTTACGTGCACAGTTGTGGCAATGTAACTTGGTACAGCCACTATGGAAAATAGAATGGTTTCCTCAGAAATTTAAAAGTAGAATTAATATACTATCTAGCAGTGCACTTGAGGTTATTTATCCAAAGAAAACAAATACACTAATTTACTATATATATGTAATTTACTTCAGTCATATCCGACTCTTTGCGACCGTATGGACTGCAGGCTTCTAGGATCCTCTATGGGATTCTCCAGTCAAGAACATTGGAATGAGTTACTGTATCCTCTTCCTGTGGATCATCTTAACCCATAGATTGCACCTGCATCTCCTGTGGATCCTGCATTGCAGACAGGTTCTTAACTGCAGGGGAAGCCCATATATATACCTACATTGCATTTCAGGCAGAGTCTTATATATATATATATATATAGCCATATTCTAGCATTACTTACAATAGCCAAGTTATGGAAAAAAGCCAAGTATACAATGATTGGTGACCGGATGAAAAATACTGTGGAATATGGATTATTATTCAGCTATAAAAATGAAGGAAACCCTGACATTTGCAATAATATAGATGGATCTTATGGGTGTAATTCCAAGAGAAATGTTAGACAGATAAAGAGTTATTGTATGATCTCTTTTATATATAAAATCTAAAATAACCCCAAGAACACAGATATAAAGAAAAGATAGTATGTGGATGGAGAAACTGTTGATGGGGAGTATAAATTTATTAAACATTAAAGATAATAAAAATTTAAATAATTATTTTAATTTCTGTCAAATATGTTTAAACAAAGTGGTGTTACTTTTTATAAAGAATTAATCATTTAACTTTTTAATCTCTGAATATCAAGTGGTCAAATATAGAGATAATATTGAAATATTTTGAATAACATTACCATAGATTTTAAATGGTCACCTATTAAAAATTTAATAGTTTTACAGTTTTTCAGAAATTCCATTCTATTGTCAATGATTGTAGACAAAATGAATGTTTTTGAAACTCTTCATTTGGGATAATCACGATGGTATGATCACTCACCTGGAGCCAGACATCCTGGAGTGTGAAGTCAAGTGGGCCTTAGGAAGCATCATTACGAACAAACCTAGTGAAAGTGATGGAATTCCAGTTGAGTTATTTCAAATCCTAAAATATGATGCTGTGCAAATGCTGCACTCAGTATGCCAACAAATCTGGAAAACTCAACAGTGGCCACAGGACTGGAAAAGGTCAGCTTTCATTCCAATCCCAAAGAAAGGCAATGCCAAGAATGCTCAAACTACTGCACAACTGCACTCATCTCAGATGCTAGTAAAGTAATGCTCAAAATTCTCCAAGCCAAGCTTCAGCAATACGTGAACCATGAAATTCCAGATGTTCAAGTTGGTTTTAGAAAAGGCAGAGGAACCAGAGATCAAATCGCCAACTTCTTCTGGATCATTGAAAAGCAAGAGAGTTCCAGAAAACATCTATTTCTGCTTTATTGACTGTGCCAAAGCCTTTGACTATGTGGATCACAATCAACTGTGGAAAATTATGAAAGAGATGGGAATACCAGAGTACCTGACTTGCCTCTTGAGAAACCTACATGCAGATCAGGAAGCAACAGTTAGAACTGGACATGGAACAACAGACTGGTTCCAAATAGGAAAAGGAGTAGGTCAAGGTTGTATACTGTCACCCTGCTTATTTAACTTATATGCAGAATACATCATAAGAAATGCTGGGCTGGAGGAAGCACAAGCTGTAATCAAGATTGCTGGGAGAAATATCAATCACCTCAGATATGCAGATGACACCACCCTTATGGCAGAAAGTGACGAGGAACTAAAAAGCCTCTTGATGAAAGTGAAAGAGGAGAGTGAAAAAGTTTGCTTAAAGCTCAACATTCAGAAAACTCAGATCATGGCATCTGGTCCCTTCACTTCATGGGAAACAGATGGAGAAACAGTGGAAACAGTGTCAGACTTTATTTTTTTGGCTCCAAAATCACTGCAGATGGTGACTGCAGCCATGAAATTAAAAGACACTTACTCCTTGGAAGAAAAGTTATGACCAA